>BQNB010010195.1:45807-84622 GCA_026074375.1 Tanacetum coccineum
ATTTATTCAGATCAAAAAATATCCGCGACATGAGACCAAACACATAAGCTGAAAGAAACACGAAAACTATGATCCGGTGGTCTTAGTGAGTCAAACCACATGATAGCCATTTTAGTGAGAGATAGTAGAGAGAGAAAGTTAAATGTAAAATAAGATGTATAAAAATGGAAGATACAAAAAACTCAACCCCTCTATGGAAGCCATAGACGGGTATTTATACCACCACACATTACATAAGAATCTTATGTTGACTATACTAGTCCCTGTGTGTGGTGATATGGTAAACAATGGTAATTATGTAAATGTCGTCACTTAAAGTGAATTCCTAACAATCTTCCCCTACGGGACGATATACAGAATTACTTACAATAATTTCCTAACAAGTACATAATGATTAAGAACAAGAACTTCCATGAAGCTTCCAATACTGATGACGTCTTCTGTGGTGTTTGACTTCAAGTCTGCACTCCAACATGAATCATCTTTGTAGTACCTTGTAGGAGAAATACTGTAATAGGCACGAACTAAGTAACTCATACACTTCTGGTTAAGGAGAAGCTTCTGAATTAGCTTCCCCCTAATTCCGTGCCACATATTCTTGATTTAGAAGCTTTAAAAGCTTCCCCCCAAACTAGCAATGAATCAGCTTCCCCCTAATTCATGCCACATATTCTTAATTTAGAAGCTTTCAAAGCTTCCCCCCAAACTAGCAATCCTCTCTTGAGCAGTTTCAAAGCTTACTAACAAGCTTAGAATAATTAAGTGCACAGCGGAACTGGTAGAATAAAAAGGAGGGATAAAACCCAAACCAAATCTCATACCCACTACCCACATCAATAATTACTGCTCTTTTAAGAATAAGCTTAGTGATTGATCGTTTGGGGTAAGCATTATCTGGATCAGCAACATATCTTCTCACGCTTAAATAATTCATCTCACACCGCTTCCCCCTGGAAAGTCAAATAATGCATACAAAAGTTCTCAAGATATCACTTCCCCCATGTGTCTGAAGAAATGCACCCCAAAAAGCCATAATTTAAAGCGCTGATATTCTCTGCGGTTATGACATATGTCTTCCCGGCATAGCCTAACTTAAAAAATTCAAGAAAGATGCTCCATATCAAGCTTTCAAGAAAAAGAAAGGCACAGGCTCAAGGGTGAATCTTCTCCTTCGCAAAGGCTCAAGGATAAATCTTCTCCTTCCCCCTTGCTGGTTTCGACACGTCGGAATCAGCAACACCTTGGACGCGCATTTACTTGAGTACTTGTGTGAGGAATAAATTAGCTCAGATCTAACCCGTGAGAATCAATTGCTGATCAAATCTCTACTCATCACCTCTCTCTGGCTATCATTTAACCAACCGTCTTGTAGGCTTTTTGAAGTAACCACTGATGAAGTAAACCAGATATACCAAAACTTGAAACTGAAGTAGAGTTTCCGTTCTTGTGGACTTATGCTTGCGCTATGTGGAAGCACGTGTAAGAGAATTGTGCTCAAGCAAATCCTAAGTACTTACCAATACCCTTGGCCAAAGTAAGAGACTTCAAACACCTCTTGCGATTTATCCACAACGACTAAACGTGTGACACTAGATCTACAAGGTAACTCCTTTTAAGTGATAGTTTAACCAGTGTCTTCTCACCATCCACCACCTTGACTGCTGGAAACTAGCTAAACAAGTCTTCACTTAAATTAAGCTCGAGCAAGTTATCACATGAAATCATCATCCAACCAACCGACTTCAAGATAAAATAAGTACACGCCTTCGTAAAATGCCACGTCAATCGCAAATAAGTGATACCAAATCAACTTCGTGATTACTTGTCATCGTAGTCCGAATCTCTAGCCGTTTGTCGTTTTAGTAAATCTTATTCGGATCTTTTGTAGTGTTATTATCGTGTTTGTTTGTGTTGTTGAAACAATTAACATTCATGAGAGGGATTTTACCACGTCTATATTAAAACCGATAAATGAATTAACGGTATTTTACAAATCAATAGAAAACCGTGAGCGTTTTGATCGGAATCAGCGCGAGAAATTCCAAAAAACTGAAAAAATGTCAATTTCTCATAGAAAAACGATGTTTTTTTGGGATCGAAAAAACCTTAGACCAGCTCAAGGTGTTACAGCGTGATGCCGTCTCGTTTTACTCTTGATTTGAGAGGTCACGGGCCTAAAAACGGACTTACGGATCAAAATTATGGCCGTTTACTAAACCCTTTTTCCGTGTCACACAAGTTTTCTAAAATTTTTTTTCCGTTTCGAGTCCAAAAAAATTTCATCGTTCGAATACCGCCGTTCGATCCTCTCGTTTCGACCGCTCGTTCGAATTCGCACGTTCCGATCCAAACAAAAATTTTCGCATCTTCGGCTCCGTCGTTCGAAAGGCTAGTTCGATCCTCTCCGTTCGTGAACGCTAGTTCGAATCCTCTCAGTTCGAACGGAAGTTTTCGATCCATCGTTCGAACCCGCTGTTCGATCCAACCTAGAAAGTCGCTAGTTTCGATCAACCCTAAGAAGTCGTCTCGTCATCTGAATCAAAACGAAAGTCACGCTCGGCGTCGATCAAAACTAGAAGCCTGCTGTCGTCGAATCCAAACTAAAAGTTGCCTCGTTCAATCAAACTAAGAATCCGCATCGTTCGACGATCAAAACTATAATCCGCTCGTTTCGATAGATCGAAATCTAAGAATCCGCTCTATCGACGCTCAAAACATAACATCCGCTGTGTTCGTTCGATGTCAAACTAAGAATACCGCTCGTTCGAATCAAAAACTAAAATCCGCTCGTTCGACTCACCTGTTCGTCCACTAGTTCGAATCCAACAATTACGAAACCCAAATTATTTCAAAACTCAAAAGACACGATTTTGAAAGTTTTTTCATCCCGCAAAAAAACTTGTACATACTAGTATTACTAACCCTATTAGGAAAAATAGAAAATGAACACTTTAAGTTTTTAAGCCAAAAAAATTTTAAACACAATTTGATCTTTGTAAAGGTTTTGAACACTAATCAAACACAAAAAATCTAAACACTAAATAAACAAAGAAACAGATTCGAAACACACTCAGCATCCATAAAGATAAATCCGCCCAAGATAATGTTGCCATGGCTCTTGATACCCAATTGAAGGTCCTAAACGAAAACCAAGATCCGGGGGTTTTTTGGTCTAGGTGGAGTCAAACCACATGAAAAGCATTTTTGTTGAGAGAGTGTAGAGAGATGGAATATGGACTTGTGATATTAGGTGGAAAATGGATGAGGATACAAATGACTTGACAAATGCCAAATGACTCAACCCCTCTAAGGAAGCCATAGAGGGGTATTTATAGCCCATACGCCTCTAAACTATACATAGTTGCCTATTCTAGTCCTCGCGTATGTGACTATGATAAACTATGGTAATTCTGTAATGTCGTCACGTAAAAGTGAATTCCCAACAATCTTCCCCCACGGGACGATTTACAGAATTACTTACAGTAAATTCCTAACAAGTACATAATGATTAAGAACAAGAACTTCCATGAAGCTTCATATGCTGATGACGTCTTCTGTGTGTTTTGACTTAAAGTCCAGCACTCCAACATGAAATCACTTTGTAGTACTTTTGTAGAGAAATATACTGTAATAGGCACGGACTAAGTAACACCATACACTTACTGGTTAAGGAAAGCTTCCGATTAAAGCTTCCCCCTAATGCGTGCCACCTATTCTTGATTTAGAAGCTTTTAAAAGCTTCCCCCCAAACTAGCAAGAATCAGCTTCCCCTAATTCACGCACATATTCTTAAAATTTAGAAGCTTGTCAAAAGCTTCCCCCCAAACTAGCAATCCTCTCTTGAGCAGTTTCAAAGCTTACTTACAAGCTTAGAATAATTAAGTGCACAGCGAACTGGTAGATAAACCAACATCAAATGATTACTGCTCTTTTAAGAATAAGTCTTAGTGATTGATCGTATTGGGGTAAGCATATCTGGATCAGCAACATAGTCTTCTCAACGCTTAAATAATTCATCTCTCACCGCTTTCCCTCTGGGAATTCAAATAATGCATATAAAAGTTCTCAAGATATCACTTCCCCCATGTGTCCGAAGAAATGCACCCCAAAAAGCTTTATTTAAAAGCGCTGATATTCTCTGCGGTTATGACATATGTCTTCCCGGCATAGCCTAACTTAAAAAAATTCAAGAAAGATGCTCCATGTCAAGCTTTCAAGAAAAAGAAAGGCACAGGCTCAAGGGTGAATCTTCTCCTTCGCAAAGGCTCAAGGATAAATCTTCTCCTTCCCCCTTGCTGGTTTCGACACGTCGGAATCAGCAACACCTTGGACGCGCATTTACTTGAGTACTTGTGTGAGGAATAAATATCTCATATCTAACCGTGAGAATCAATTGCTGATCAAATCTCTACTCATCACCTCTCTCTGGCTATCATTTAACCAACCGTCTTGTAGGCTTTTTGAAGTAACCACTGATGAAGTAAACCAGATATACCAAACTTGAAACTGAAGTAGAATTTTCCGTTCTTGTGACTTTAAGCTTTAAGCTTGCGCTAATGTTGGAAGAACGGTGTAAGAGAATTAGGTGCTCCAAGCAATTCTAGTACACAATACCCTTGCCAAAGTATGAGACTTTTCCTCACGCTTGGCTATTAATCCACAACACTAAAGCGTTGACACTGAGTACTACAGATGTGAACTCCTTTAAGTGATAGTTTAACCATCTTCAAACCAACCACCCACAGTGACCTGCTGAAACTATATAAACAAGATCTTAACAACCTTAAATTAAAGCTCGAGGAAGTTACATTGAAAATCATGCATCCAACCAACCCCGGACTTCAAGATAAAATAAGTACAACCGCCTTCGTAAAGACCACTTAACTCTATCGCAAATCACGATGAACCAATATCCACTTCGACCGAATCTTACCTTTCATCGTTAGATACCGAATCTCTAGCCGATTGTCGTTTTAGTAAAATCTTATTCGGATCATGTTGAATTGTTATGTATTCGTTTTTGTTGTTGTTGACGGCGTTTGAATCAAACCCAGTTAACATTCATGTGATTTTACACCACGATCTAAGGATTAAACACCACAAAAATGTCGAATTAACGGAATTATTCCAGAAAGTACAAATGAGACAAAACCGTGAGTGTTTTGATTCAATCCAGCGGCGAGAAAATTCTAAAAAACAGAAAAATGTCAATTTCTCATCAGAAAACGATGTAACTTTTTATAGGCATCACTCAAAATTCCTTAACCAGCCTAAGGGTGGTTATAGCGTGATCCGACTCTTTTTTTCTCTTAGATTTGAGAGTCTCGGCCTTAAAAAACGGACTTACGTGATCAAAATTATGGCCGTTTTACCTAAAACCCTTTTCTCACACAGTTTTCTAAAATTTTTTCGTTCGGTCCAAAAAAATTGTCAATCGTTCGAAACACCGCTCGTTTCGATCCCCTCAGTTCGAAAACCGCTCGTTCGATTCCAGCTCGTTCGATCCAAACAAGTATTTTCGCTCGTGATCTGTCCGTTCGTATCGAACTGCTAGTTCATCCTCTCGTTCGAACGCTAGTTCGAATCGTCTCGATCGAACGACTAGTTCAGATATCCGTTCGTTAATCGAAACCGCTAGGTTCATCCAACCTAGAAGTCGCTAGTTTCGATCACCTAAGAAGTCGCATCGTTCTATCAAAACTAAAGTCGCTCGTTCGATCAAGAGAGAAGCTGCTCGGTCGATCAAAACTATAATTTTGCTCGTCATCAATCAAAACTAAGAAGCCCCTCGTTCGAAATCAAAAACTAAGAACCACTCGTTCGAACAAATCTAAGAATCACGCTCGTTTCGATCAAAAACTCTAACATCCGCTGTTCGAACAAAAACTAAGGATCCGATCGTTAATCGAGAATCAAAACTAGAAATCCGCTCGTTCGATCACCTTGTTCGGTCCACTAGTTCGAATCCAACTATTACGAAACCCAAATTTTCAAAACTCAAAAAGACACGATTTTGAAAGTTTTTTCCGCAAAAATCTTGTACAACTAGTATTACTAACCCTATAGGAACAATAAAAATGAAAACTTTAAGGTTTTTAAGCCAAAAAAATTTAACACTAAATTTGACTTTGGTAAAGGTTTTATGAACACTAACAAACACAAAAAAAATCTAAACACACCACTCCAATACAGATAAATCCGACCCAAGAGTATGTTGCCATGGCTCTTGATACCAATTGAAGGTCTACGGAAACCAAGATCCGGTGGTCTTGGTGAGTCAAACCACATGAAAGCCATTTTTGTGAAGAGTGTAGAGAGATGGGAATAAGGACTTCTGCGTGATATAGTGAAAATGGATGATGGATCAAATGACTTGACAAATGCCAAATGAACTAAACCCTCTAAGGAACGCCATAAGGGGTATTATAGCCCATACGCCTCAAAACTATACTATGTTGCCTATTCAGTCCTCGCGTATGAGACTATTGATAATACTAATGGTAATTCTGTAATGTCGTCACGTAAAAGTGAATTCCCCCCAACAATCTTCCCCACAGGACGATTTATACAGAATTACATTTACAGTAAAATTCCTAACAGTACATAAGATAAAGAACAAAGAACTGTCATGAAGCATCATCTGCTGAGAACGTCTCTGTGTGTTTGACTTAAAGTCCACTCCAACAAGAAATCATCTTTGTATACTATTGTAGGAAAATACTGTAATATGGGCACGGACTAAGTAACCCATTCCACTTCCCTGGTTAAGGAGAAGCTTCTGAATTAGCTTTCCCCTAATTCATGCCACATATTCTTTATTTAGAAGCTTTTAAAGCTTCCCCCCAAACAAGCAATGCAACTCACTTCCCCCTAATTCATGCCACATATTCTTATTTAGAAGCTTTCAAAGCTTCCCCCCAAACTAGCAATCCTCTCTTGAGCAGTTTCAAAGCTTACTAACAAGCTTAGAATAATTAAGTGCACAGCGGAACTGGTAGGATACCACATCAAATATTACTGCTCTTTTAAGAATAAGCTTAGTGATTGATCGTTTGGGGTAAGCATTTATCTGATCAGCAACATATCTTCTCACGCTTAAATAATTCATCTCAACACGCTTCCGCCCTGAAAAGTCAAATAATGCATATAAAAGTCTCAGATATCACTTCCCCATGGTGTGTCTGAAGAAATGCACGCACCCAAAAGCCATAATTAAAGCGCTGATAATCTCTGCGGTGATGACATATGTTCTCCCGGCATACCTAACATAAAACAATTCCAAGAAAAGATCTCCATATCAACTTTCCAAGAAAAGAAAGGCACGGGCTTCAATGGTGGAATCATCATCTTTCTTCCTTCGCAAAGGAAGGCTCAAGGGTAAATCTTCTCCTTCCCCCTTGCTGATTTCGACATGTCGGAGTCAGCAACACCTTGGACGCGCATTTACTTGAGTACTTGTGTGAGGAATAAATTAGCTCAGATCTAACCCGTGAGAATCAATTGCTGATCAAATCTCTACTCATCACCTCTCTCTGGCTATCATTTAACCAACCGTCTTGTAGGCTTTTTGATATTAAACCACTGAGGCAGTAAACCAGATATACCAAACTTGAAACTGAAAAGTAGAATTTTCCGTTCTAGTGACTCAACTGTTGCGCGAATGAGTTGGAAAGAACGGTGAAGAGAATTTTGCTCCAAGCAAATCTCTAAAGTACTCAATACCCTTGCCAAAGTATGAGACTTTCATCACCTCTTGCGATTATCCACAACGTCTTAGCGTGTGACACTGAGTACTACAATGTAACTCCTTTATTTGATAGTTAACCAGTGTCCTTTCAACCATCCACCCCTTGACTTCTGGAAACTAAGATTATACCAAGTCTTAACTTTAAATTTAAGCTCGAGCAAGGTTCTTATCATTGAAATCATGCATTCCCAACCTACCCCGACTTCAAGATTAAAATAAGTACAAACGCCTTCGTTAAAAAATCCACTTCAATCGCAAATAAGTTGATACCAAATCAACTTCGTGATTTACTTTTCATCGTATTCCGAATCTTCTAGCCTTTGGTTTTGTTCCGTTTTAGTAAATCTTATTCGATCTTCTTGTAGTGTTTAAGTATCGTTTGTATGTGTTTGATGAAATCAATGTAACATTCATGGGATTTTAACACGGTCTAGATTAAAAAACCGATAATGATAACGTGTTTTTACAAAAATCATTAGAAAACCGTGAGCGTTTATATTCGGAATTCAGCGCGAGAAATTCCAAAAAAACTGAAAAATGTCAATTTCTCATAGAAAACAGATGTTTTTGGGCTTCGAAAAATCCATAACCAGCTAAAGGGTGTTATACAGCGTGATCCGCTGTTTTTTCTCCACTTTGATTTGAGAGGTACACGGGCCTAAAACGGAACTTACGGGATCAAAAGTTATGGCCGTTTTAAAAACTAAAACCCATTTCGCGTCACCAATTTTCTAAAATTTTTTCGTTTCGGGATAAATTCCAAAAAAAGCACTATTAGTATGATTAGACCAAGTTTGTTCACAAATTGTTCTAAAATGATTGAAGTTGTTTGTCATTTCATTATAAAATTGTCTACTTTTACTAATGGATTTAGAAACGGGTAGAAAGGACACGTTTTTAGCAATGTTTGGTTTTGTTTTAACAAACGTTTTTCTCCACATTGTCTTCCTAACTTCTTTAGCGCGTTCCAACTGATCAAGATAGGCTTTGGATGGTGGTTTGAAATTTTCATAAAGACTGTTTTGATATGTGTAATTATATGGTTTCACTTTGTCTTTATCCAATTTTGATCTACTCTCCTCTGAAAGAGTGACTATCTCTTCCCCATCAGGGGCAAATCTGTTTGCAGGATCAGAAGTATCATATGGGATCTGATACAAACAGGGCTTATTAGATTGAGCTTGCTTGCAGTACTTTGGATTAGCAAAGGTTGATCTACCATGATACGTTGCGCATTTGGGTGCTAACATGTGAATGGTCTGTATTGACTGATTGCGTTTATAAAGAATTTCATTTAAAAACTTTATCTGTTTCTCCATCTCAATCATCGTGTCAATGTCTTTTCCTTCCTTAACCTTTAAATCCGAAATGACCTTAGTTTTCTCTTTGAGTTGACCTTCAAATTGTGACTTATTTAACAGACTCTTTTTGACTAGCTCATCGTGTTTCTGATTGACAACTGAAATGTCAATGTTTTTAATAGCTAATAGTCCTAGAGTGTCATTTAACTTTGTTTGAAGTATTTTATAATCACTCGTTAGGTCATTAAGGGCCGTGTACTTCTCAAGCTCAGTCTGTTTGGTCTGAAGTGCAATCAGAGAACTATCCCGACTGCTAGTAGCCTCCCCCAGAGCCCTACTAGACTCATCCAAGTTAGTTTTGCACTCCTTCAGTTCTTGAGTCAATGATGCGTTTGCTTTCTTTAATTGCTTTATAATCGTTTTGTTTTCCTCAGTATCAAGAGTCAAATTAGCAATTAAATTAGCAAGCGCAGCACGCTCATCAACACATTCAGCCGCATTTTGATCAACCTGATTATCATTAGTACATATATTTGATGAATCAGGAATGACATTGCTATCATCCTTCTCCAAAACATATGTGTCGTTAATGGATTCAGGTTGCTCAGAATGTCGTCTCACATTGGCAAACACATCATTTTCATCATGGTTTTGTACCTGTTCCAATGGCGTATCAGTAGAACTTGATTCCGCAGGTGAGACCTCCTGAATCTTTGCCATGTAACTGTAATGTGCTTCCAATTCTTGTTCATCAATCTCTTCATCCGTGTCTTCTAGCCAATCAGCTTGCTCAGCTTGAAGTGGAACACCTTGTTCAGCTTGTTTGCACATCATCATCTTCTCCTTGTGATACGCGTAGTCTTTAACCCGCTTTGGCTTCCTGCATTCCCTGGCATAGTGTCCAAATCCCTTGCAGTTAAAGCACTGTATCCCAGTCTTTTGCACTACCGGACTGCCTACTGTTTCCCTAGCCCCAGCAACTGTATGTCCTTGTATTCCCAAATGCCTTGATGATTTGTCTTTGTTATACCTTGTGTGGTATCTTCAGTCTTGTTCGTGTAGTTTGAAGAAGTTCTAAGGTTGTTGTTGGTAGGTTTGTTACAGCTTTTAATAATTAGCAAGGAGTGCCAAGTTCTTTTGCATATCCTTATCCCTCCGAGCTTGTTCTGGATCACTGTCTTCCTTAGAAACGGACTCAGATTGAGGAGTAACTGGTTTGGCGATCTCTTTGCCTTTGTGTCTGGTAGACGCACTTGGTCGTTTGGAAGAAGATTGCATGTATGATGGTGCATCGATCTTTGATGTTTTGGTGCCTGATGTTGTTATCTGAATATGGGTTTGAGCAGCCGTAAGAAGTGCTAACGGATTTGCCACCTTCTGGCTAATCTTCTCAGAACGGATATCATTAACTCGGTTTTGATACTACTTCAGACGTCAAACAGCTTGTGTATGGAGACTGGTCTATTGCCTGTCTCTGCTTGACAACCGTCACAAATCTTGACCATTCTGGTTGAAGTTGTTGAAGAAATTGAACATTCACTTGCATTGGTGAAACTTGCAAGTTGTTCCTTGTCAACTCATTCATCAGTTTATAAAACCGGGAGTAATAAGACTCATGATTCTCCATCTCTAGAAGTAAAATTTCCCAAATTCCAATTAGATTGGTCTTTACATCTTGGTACGTTCATCGTTTCCCCTTGTTGTAGCCTTTCATATGCTGTCCCACATTTCTTTTGCTGTGATTGATTGCATCAACAGTTGGTAAAATTTCATCCCCAATATCAGTCAAAATCAAGTTATAATAGCTTCTTTTTAGCTTGAAGTAAAGTTTGTTCTCTGCATGTCATGTTGTGTATTGTATATACTTCTTCATGTGTAGGCTACTGGTTTAGAATGTTTTGCTGCTTCAATGCTGCAATGAGTACGTCCGTAGGCATTATGGACCGTCAAAGATGCACTTTTCGATATGCCACCATTCGATTTAGTTTCAAGGTATCGTAGAAAACGCGAATGCCACTGAGAATATCTTCCTGGTCCAAGCATCGGTGACGTCTTTTGAACCAGCTGCCATTATATTGTTATGCATTTGGCTATCTGTGGAGGATGTGTTAACTGGAGTAACTTGATGATATGAATAGTTATGAATTATGAAGTATGAAAGATTTTTGTTGGATCTTAGTGGTTATTGTGATTGAAGATGCGGTTGTGTAATCATTCTCGTTCAAGGACTTTTACACGTCTATGATTAAAACCGATAAATGAATTAACGGGATTTTACAAAATCAATAGAAAACCGTGAGTGATTTGATTCGGAATCAGCGACGAAAAATTCCAAAAAAAACTGAAAAATGTCAATAAATCATAGAAAACGATGTTTTTGGCCTTCGAAAAATCCTTAACCAGCTAAAGGGTGGATACAGCGTGATCCGTCTCGTTTTTCTCTTCGATTTGAGAGGTCACGGGCCTAAACGATTACGCTATCATATTTATGGCTGTTTTACTGAAACCCTTTTCGTCACACAAGTTTTCTAATTTTTTTTTTCGTTCGGTCCAAAAAAAATTTGCTCGTTCGATTCCACTCGTTCGATTCCGCTCGTTCGGTTCCGCTCGTTCGATTCCGCTCGTTCGAGTTCCGCTCGTTCGGTTCCGCTCGTTCGATTCCGCTCGTTCGAGTCCGTTCGTTCGGTTCCGCTCGTTCGATTCCGCTCGTTCGAGTCCGCTTGTTCGAGTCCGCTCGTTCGAGTCCGCTCGTTCGGTTCTTCTCGTTCGAGTCCGCTTGTTCGAGTCCGCTTGTTCGGTTCCAACGTTTTTCACTCGTTCGGTTCTAACGTGTTTCCACTCGTTCGGTTCTACACGTTTTCCACTCGTTCGGTTGATACGAGTTTACCACTGGTTCGGTGCTAACGTCTTTCGACTCGTTTTGTTCTTCTCTTCTTTTCACCCGAGTACCACCATGTCTTAAACCAATGAAAGCGAAGATTTTCCACAACAAATATGAGACCGAAAACTATGGTTGCCGAATGAGAACCAAATCTGTCGAGTTCAATACTGTACTACAACAAAAAAAACCACGAAATCCAACGAGGCGATTGATATCCAATTGTAGGATCCCGTTACTTCACTTCAAAAACAGAATCGAACACTAGAAAACTAGAGCAGAGATGAGGTTCGATAAAGTGGGAGAGAGAGAAGAGGATGGTTGAGGAGTAAAAAGATAGAAATTAGATTTAGATATTTGTGATTTCTTAGATATTTTCTTATGAAAATATCTCTATATATATCCCTACGACGCGTGGGATATTTAACTAGGACCCGGGCTCGGGTTTTGCTTGGGATTAAACCCAAAACATATACAATATTAGATTAACTATCGAGCCCGATTCCCGATATTATCCTGTTACAACATTAACAAATTAAAGACCGAAGCTCCATCGTAGAGTGACCGAGCTTCCTTGTTCGACTCAATAAATTGAGGCTAACATTGCGTTACATTGAAACTTCATATTTTAGTTTATTATAACTTATAAATGTATATTGAATTGTATAATAAGCTTGCATGTAATGTGTACATGTTTTGTAAATATTTATCCATGCAAGGAGGTATATATCGTAAACTTTATAAACTTATAACTAAAGGGCAAAGAAAATGTCATTTTATCAAAGTTATAACTATAAGGGTCTATTATGTCACTTTTCAATGTGCACGGTTTACTTAGTATATCTTTTAAAGTTGAAGGACCAAAGTAGTAAAAGTGCAAACTCCAAGGGTAAATTCTGCCACTTTTCAAACTCAAGGGTCTAAAATGTAACATTTTGAAAAAGTATAAAATCATGTTTAAAACCTTACAAGACATAACTTTAAATTTAACGTTCTAGTGCTTAAACATTTTCCAGATATTGATCAAAACGCTTAACTGATTATATCGTATCACAATAATAGGAGCTTCATATTAAAGAGGTTTCATCTTGTTTACGTTCTGTCTGAGTTGTTGGGTTTACGATTTAAAGTTACCTGCTCTCAAAGTCTTACTGAATGATCTGAATTTTGTGCCGAACAGTGATACAATAATTCCAAAAACTCTTTCAGTTCAATCTAATACTCTTAAAAAAATAAAGTTCTAGAGTACAATCTTCCTAAGATCAAACATATTTACTCAGTTGCGTGACTCATGTCTTTTTTACTAATCATTTTGTTATATCAAACCTTCCACGGTTAAGGTTGTGACTAAGGTAATCAGCTTACATTTTGGATAATTTATTACATCTTACATATCAGGTAAAGTTCATAACATCGCTTTTACTTATTTAATGTTTATAAACCTGCGAGGGGGATATTGCTTGGTACAAACTATTGTACTATACTCGTTATCACCTCCTCACACTCTTATTTTATAACAATGTGATTACTTTCTAAGATTTATACATGCTTTAAATCAGGAATACAAGTGTTTTTACAAGTTATATGCTTTCCAGATACACTATAAAACTACTGCTTACTGTCTACGTTACATTATGCCAAAGTACCTTATTAATCAGGACAATTAATCACTTTCCGGGTGAACGCGAATTTGTGGATAGGATCATCGGGATTGTCGAATCGCTGTTTATGTTTAGGCCGGATAGGTAAACCAAACAATTATATTTGAATTTCTAGAGATTATGGCTATTACCTACACCGAGGAGCCATTTATTCTCTATCTCTCTCTTTCTCTCTCTCTCTCTATTACTTTATATTTTTATTATATTATAAGTATTTTATAGATATATATTTATATCACATCTTTTTGGGTTTTTATATTCACTTGTCAGTGTGTGTGCCATGAACTTTAGACCAGATCATATACTATACCAGACAAGACCAGACAGACCAAACAAGACAAATAACGCAGTAATACACAGTTACTATAATAATTGTATTCGTTGCATTATTTCAATAACGGATATCATAATAACATGATCCCAAGCTCATAACACTTAAATTTTCATAATAATTGTGTTTGTACCATTTATTCACATATAACTTGTATTCAAACTGTTATCAAAACCTATGAATTTTACTCAACCATTGTGTTGACTTTTTAGCATGTTTATCTCAGGTTATTAAGCAATATACGGCACGGAGTGGCATGGACATGAAGATGGCTAAAACTTGTTATCATTCACACTGTATGTAACTAGATTTTGGGACCTGCCTTTGTAAAACTCTGATTTGAATGAATGATAAAGTACTTTTGAACAAACTGTCTCTTTTGGATATGTTACCTATGATTTGAGGTTGTTTCCATGATGTATACCCAGATTACGCTTCGCTGCTATATTGTAAAATGGGGGTGTTATATTATTAGCAACAGTTTTGTTGATGGTTGGTGATTAGGATAGTGAGACTTTGTGACAGTTTTGAGACGAAAAAAAGCAAGATTAAGTGCGTGATTTGTTAAATTACGCTTGTTAATGCTAGTTTGACGTTAAAGCTATTCGACATAGCTAGTTTGTATCGCTAGCTTTATCAGATATCGGGTGACTCACGGTTTTGGATCTTGGATAGAACTATTTCAAACAACAGTTTATTCTTATTGATTTATGGCTCGTATTTTTAGAGATTTTATTGAAGATGTGATTACGAAGACGATTGATTATCACTTATTTGATGTTGTAGTTGAGTTTTTCAGATGCGTGTTCTTATCATACCTTTTAGCAGGAGGTAACTTGTTCGTGCTTATAAACGATGTGACTGAGACTTGACAAAATATAGCAAAGGTGTGTGATTTTTCTTATGGTGCTCAATGCTAACATTTGCTATCACTTTGCTCTGGTGTCTCATATAGTTTGACGTCACGTGGATAGTGCAAGACATAAGACACAAGTTTGGGAGATTCTACTTCTTCATCCAAATTTTTGTTATACTTATTTTTCTTCTTCAGTGTATTATAATTAGAGCCTACGAGTTCGAGATTCATAGAGAGGTAAACATATTGGTTTCAGGGGAAGCTCATGATTAAAGTTTAACCATTCATCACCACTGAAGGGGAAGTGTTTACAAGTTGCATATCTTCAAGAAGACCCCTATTGGATGATTACAAAAAGGGAAAGAAGACTACAAGAGATATGGTTTGCAGCTTATTATGTATGGTGGCATGTTCAAGAAGATCTTAAGTTAAGGGGAAGCATTGAAGATTGTTTCATTCATGAAGATTGTTTTCTAATATCAAATAGGGGAAGATTGTTGGGATCTCTGATTTGATGATTACAAAACTACATATGAAACAAATGAAGAAAGATGAAACAACAAGGACTTAATGTGAAATATTAAGTTAGCTTTCTATGTAAGCTAGGTTTTCTTGTAAACCCTCTATATAAAGGGTCATAGGCGTCTGGTAGAAGGCATCCATCATAGTTAGATCTCTCCAATGAGAGTCTAATAGTTAGCTTATTAGTTTATGTAGTAGTTAGTTTATTAGATAGTTGGTGTATTTCCTAGGGCCGCATTATATTTGAACTAATTAATTGAAGGCTTCAACGTTCGGTTAAAACCTTGTTTGATAATATTGCTTTCTTATTATTCCGCTGTGCATTCAATATTATCTGTAAAACTATCCTAGATGGGTTAAACAATTCTCAACAGATTTTATAGACAACGCTTAAGGTTTTTAATTGGACCGACTGAACAAAATGGTTTCTTTATCTTGAAGAAAGTTATAATCAGAAGAAAGATCATGAGTTATATAAATTTTTAGTACCCATATAAGCAAAATAATTTGCTGAATATCCAACGGCTATATTTAATTGCCAAAAATCTGTTATACCCTAAACATTACTAACGGTTGCCTGGCAGTACCAAGTTTAGCTTAACACTACTAAGTTTAGACTAACAATACTAAATAATTCTCAGCAATACTAAGTTTAGCCTAGCAGTATTATACTTTGATAGGTTACCGGTTTTAACTTAATTCTGTTCCAAAAGGCATTTCTTTCATCAATATTGATTCTCACAAGCTCTCTTTCTGTTTTTAAGCTCACTATATCTCTTAATTCTTTTGCTTACTGAATCACTCGGTCATGTTTTTGCTTTCCACAAATTATCTATTCTTTTGAGCTCACACTTTCTCTCTGTCTGTTTTTGCTTTCTCTCAATTCTTTTAAGCTCAATTTTTCTCTCTGTTTGTTTTTATTTTCTCTCAATTCTCATAGTATTAATTATAACAGCAGTAGAAAAGTTTACTTAACTAGTAGTGATGGTAAGCTAACTGTACTAACTTGAATTGCATCATTTAGGCTGTTGTTCCATTACATTTCATGCTTCATTTGTGACATAATCTAGTGCATATTAATACAATTAACCTCCCCTCAATCAATACTTCAGGGGTTAAGCATTCCAATACTTGCAATCAGATATTGAAATCTTCCAACATCAAAAGCTTTTGTGAGTAAATCAGCAACATTGTGATTAGTGTGAATCTTAATCATTTGAATAAGCTTCTTCTCATTAGAATCTCTAATGAAGTGATGTCTAATCTCAATGTGCTTAGTCTTTGAGTGAAACACTGGATTCTTAACTATGCAGATGGTCCTTTCATTGTCAATGAAAATCTTGGTATTCATGAAGTTGTATCCATAATCCAGTATTTTGATTTTGAATCAGAGTACTTGTCTACACAGCAACTAGCAGCAGCTACATCTATGCTTGGTAGTAGAGTTGGAATCTATGGTTTGCTTCTTGCATTGCCATGAAATCAATCTTCTTCTAAGAAATTGACAATCTCCTGTCTAAACTGGCACTAGCATAGTCACTATTAGTATAAGCTTCCAAGTCAAATGGTAAGTCCTTAAGATACCAAAGGCCCAATTTAGGTTGACCTTTCAAGTATATAAAGATTCTTTTCATAGCATGAAGATGTAAAACTTTGGTGTGACTTGATATCTTGCAACAAGACAATTATAGCTACATTATATACAGGACTAGAGCTATTAGGTAAATCAATGATCCAATCATTGATCTATATAAGTAAACATCAACATCTTCATCTTCTGTATCCTTGAGCAATCGCTTGGAGGTCTTCATGGGTGTACTTGCTATCTTCACAGTTGAAAAACCAAAATTCTTCAAGATTTCATCCACATACTTGTCTTGTTATTAAAAAATCTTCATATTGCTGTTGTACTTGAAGTCCTAAGAAGAAAGTGAGTTCACCTATAGAACTCATCTAGAATTTCTTGTGCATCAACTTCTCAAAATCAGTACATAAACTTTCTTAGTAGAACTAAAACATGATATCATCACATTATACTTTAACTAGTAGAAATATTCCACTTTGATTCTTTTAATAAAAACAAAGCTTATCGATCTGACCTCTCTAAATCCATTCTCTAATAAAACTAGGTAGATGAGTTAATATCCAGCTTAGATGCTTGATGTGGGACCATTATAATGCCTGTTCTACATTGTAAGCTTTGTCTGGAACTCTAGATCTTCAATTCCTGAAGTTGTCAAGACCATAGACTTCTTCTTCAATTTTGTACATACAGAAGTGCACTATTCACATCCATCTAGTACACAACAAAATCTTTGAATGAGGCATAGGCTAAGAACAACCTAATCACTTCGAGCATAGGAAACTAGAGCATATAAACCTCATCATAATCTTTTCCTTCTTCTTGAGTGATAAACCCTGGCAACCAGTCTTGCCTTTGTTTCTAATCATTATACCTCTCTCATCTTTTTGTTTCTGTACACCATTTTTTTCCTATAGCCCTCTCGCAGAAGGTAAATCCACCAGTGTCCAATCTTGTTGTAATTTGAATTGCAGAAGCTCTTCTTGCATAGTTTCTATTTAGCTTGGAAATTTTAATGCTTGGATTATCTTCTTGGGCTCTTCCTAAGATAGGAAACAGGAAAATAGACAAGTATGAAGGTCTTCATGATTTTTCTCTTTAGAATAAGCACTTACATAAACCCTTGTTCATTTAATCATTCTCCTTGTTGGTACACCAGACTGCCTCATCACAAGCACATGATCAAGTGAATGGTCTTTATGGATTCTTGTATTTGGAGTAGTAGGAACTGGATATGTGGTAGCAATGTTGCTCAAATCTAATTCTGATTCATCACCAAAGATATCAGCATATGTGGGTTCAAGTGGAGCAGTAAGATCTGTTGGACTAACAGTATTAATACAGTAGAAACTCGATAAATTAATAATCGATTATTTAATAAAATCTCTAAGATATTATTTTTTGCGTCCCGCCTAGGGGATAGGGTGCTAAATTAATAATTCCGCTAAAAATTATAAGTTAATACATTTTTGATAATTCTTTAGACCCCATTAAAATTATAAAATTAATAATTTCCTTATTTTAGCATATTACATGAATGATTTATGAAGGTTTTCTTCGAAAAATGACTCAATTCGTCTTTTTGTTTTTTGTTGAAAATCAATTTCCATTTGAATCTGGTCTCTAATTTTCTTAGCATTGGTAAGAACTTCTGGTGTTGTTTTTCTCATAGCTCAAACAGAAAATTTTTCAATGTGATTGCCTCTTTAATAGCTTCGTTTCGCGAAGGGGTTCCATTGTTAGACTTTCATCATCTTCTTCATCGATATCATCTTTATTAATTCCAATAACGCTTTCAATAATTTCTTCATCAATCAACAACTGTGCAACTACATTTTCTTCCAACCATTTGTATACTATAAATTAATAAAATATTAATTAATATATAAATTAATAATTATTAATTTATCGATTAATTAATAACTCTTTTAATTAATAAATTTTGGTGGTCCCAAGTGTATTATTTTATAGAGTTTCTACTGTATTTAAACTACCAGTATTAAAATTTGTACTGGCAATATTAATACTTGGCTCAACAGTATTAACATCTTGAGTATTGTCTTTAGTCTTCTCTTGGTCAATTCCACTTTCATCATCTTTCTTTCCAGCATTATTAGAAGGTTGTGGTTCATCATTGCTAGTATTCTTTGGAGAAGAATCAAATAGTGAACCATCTTTCCACAGTGGCATCAAAATGTAGTCTTGGCTAGACCTTAGCTCCTTGTTAGAATGACCTGCACCAATACTTTCTGTTGTACCTACAAAATCATTAGAGTTTGTACCTGCAACAACTGGCACACAATTCATTGATTTTGTTAGAACATCAATGTCAAACAGCCACTTTGGTCCATTACTTGCAATAATAGGCTTATCTTCCAGGAACCTAACATGCAAGTTTTCTTCTACTTTCCTAGTTCTAATGTTGTATACCCTAAAAACCTTGCTATTTAATGAGTATCCAACAAAGAATCCATCATCAGACTTTCCATCAAACTTGCCTAAATGATCTAGGGTATTAAGAATGGTAACATGACACCCAAATGGTCTCATAAAGCTTAGAGAAGGTGTTCTACCTCTAAAGAGTTCATAAGGGGTCTTGTTATGAGGTCTTGACATAACATAATACCTCCCCCCCCTCAATTCTACACATTGCAAGTGTATTACTTTTACTTCAGGCCCAAAATGTAGTAGGTAACATAGAGTAGTAACATGGTTCTAGCAGCCTCAATAGTGTCCCTATTTTTCTCTCTAGCAAAACCATTTTGTTGAGGAGTTCTAGTATACTAAATTCTCTTCATGCCTTTGCTTGTCACAAAACTCACTTATAACCTATTTTTATGAATCTGTTCCATTGTCAATCTGATTATCGTTACTTTCTTATCAACTAGATTTTCTATCTGAGTTATAAATGTCGATCCCAATGAACAGATCTTAAACTACTTAGCTTGATGTAAGGTTTAGTATCCTTGGATAAATCCAAAGGCACTAAAGACTGAAACTTTGAGTGTATGATATAAACTATGCAGAATCTAGTTTATATCACTAAGAAGAATAACAGTAAGATATGTTTGATATAGAAAATACAATCAAAAATAATTAAAGCTTCCAATATATTAATACGAACACTCTTTGATAGTGTTAGGGTTTACAACCTTGAAGCTATGACAATGACTCATTTTTGATACATCTAAAACCATAACCTAGGATCTCCTTTTTTCTCCAAGGAGTCCTTTTAAGATAAATTACAAAATCTTCTTAGATTTCTATAAAGATATTCATCATATATCTTGCTAACTTTATAATGATTACACAGAATAAGTTATACTTATCACCAACGCGTTTAACTCTTCATAAATACTAATCTTCATGCAGCAGCGTTAAGTTCTCTTCAGCAGTATTAAGTTAGTACTAACTTTTACTCTAGCAGTACTAACCAGTTAGTACTGGTAGCTATAATCTCAGCAGTACAAACTTTTTGACTTGGCAATACTAAGTTAAACCAGCAGTATAAACTTTATAGAAGCCCTTAATTCCTAACAATCCTCCCCTAAACTTGTGATTTACCTCCAAATCATCAAGTTTCTTGAATTAAACCTTTTGGCTGAGAGGATGCTTCCAAACACCTTATTGTCTTGGTTTGTTTACTAGTATGAAGATTTTCCTTAAAAGCTCATTTGCCATCTCTGAATATTCATCCACTCTTAGCTTGTTACACATCATCCAAATCATAAGTGCTCTTGTTAGTGGATAATCTTTCATAACCAGCATAAAAATATCAAGTCCTCTCTCTGTAGACACATGATGAACACCACATGTATCATAATAAATCTTTCCATTGTCAATAGATCATGCATATATCTTTGAATCTTCCATAGAGTATCATTTTCATCTGGTTCAAATAACCTTTTCAGTTCAACCCACAATTGTTTTGCTTTATCATCTGTAAGTTCTGTTGAGTGATATTTCATAAACTAGGGAGCCTAAGTTTGACTTAAATCATCCTGTCAAATTTCTTTAGCATATCATCAAAAACCTGATATACCTCTATGTAATTTCCTACTCTGATGATTTTCCAAAACTTTATAGTGTCTTCAGAGTAGACTTCCTAGTTAATGATTGGGTACTTGGTTTGCAGAGCTTCAACATTTATTCCTTCTTCTGGACTATAATCATCATTTGTTGTAGTTGTTCTTGAGACAGTTCATCTATTTTTGGTTCTTCATCTGATTGTTCTTGAACTAACCCAGAAGCTTCTCCAATCTTTTGTCTTTTAGCAGGCTCTTCTAAACCTGAAGCTTCTCCAATCTTGTGTCTTTCTATCTGATTGTTTCTTGAACTAACCTGAAGCTTCTCCAATCTTTTGTCTTTTAGTTCTTTTTCCTTAACTCTGATCCATAGGTTCAAAAAGATTGTACCCTCCTCATGGTAGTTTCAAAGATTTATTTAACCTGCTTAAAAGAAAGTGACTTTAATTTCTTGATAGAGTAACCTCCTTCTTGGTTCTTGATGTAAGTTGACATGTAAGCCTTATGTTGAGTAGGATTCATTGGCTTGTTTCTCTTAGCTTCAGGTCTTTGTTGAGCAAATAACTTCTTACTTTGATTAAAAAGTTCCACAAGCTTTCTTGGTAAATCTTCTTCACTATAATTTTCACCTGCTTATAATTGTTGAACCAAATCTTCATCTGCTGCAACTCTACCCAATATATCATCCCATTCAGCATCTGTAAAACCCTAAGCTTCTTGATGCACTTGAGCTATTCTCTGCCTTTCTGATTCATCTAGTTCTTCTTGTATTCTCATAGCTGCTTCATAATCAAGCCTCTTTGGGTTCTTGTTCTTCATTAAACTTTGCTTCTTTGCTTCTTGTTCAACATTAAATCTAGCTTGTTCTTCCTCATGCAACTTCTGAGCTAATTCTTCATCAATACTCATTTGTATTTGAACTCTCTTTTTGATCTTCTTTGGTTGCTCAGACTCTTGCATAACAACTTTGCCTTTATCCTTTGTTGCTACTGGTGAAGGAATATGGAATTTCAACCTCTTTGTGCCAGGACCAACAGTACCTAACCAATCCACTGGCAGTACTAACTCCACCATTGCCAGTACTAATTGTTCTTCTTCTAGTATAAGTATGAATGTTTTCAACTCCCCTTCTTATACTAGCTACATCAGTAAGAACCTTAGCTGCACTGAAAACTCCTAACTGCTCTTTAGGCTGATCACTAATCATGTGTATCATCAAACACTCCCCTATATCTGCAACATGTAGAGGAACCAATAAAATTACAGCATCTAAATTCCTATCTTCTCAATCAGACTCCTCCCTTTTTTGAAGAATCCTCCCATCTTCTTCATCCATCAGAAACCAATAAATTTTTGCTCTCCTTCTAGTTCTTGTTTTGGGACCGTCTTTTCTAACTTCTTCACTTCAGGATAAGCTTGGTGTAAGCATTACCAGATACCTTTTTAGTTTGCTTTAAATCTTCCTCCAAAATTTAACTTTTGTTGACATTGGGTTTTAAAGAACAGTCATTCATTTAGTGTTTCTAACTACCCTCATCACTCCAAGTCAATGAACTCTTGGGATAGGTGAATCATGGGGCATTAGAGCAGCATGGGTTGTTTGCATAGATGGTGATGAAGTTAGTGGTTGTGAGGTGGATAGAGCACTAGTGGGTGTCTGATGGGACTCAACTGGGATTGCTGATCCTTCACCCTGTACATTCTGACCTTGAACAAGTATTTTTTGAAACAATGAATGTTACACCCCAGTATTTCACTTGGAAGCTCTTTTAATTGCTATATAGTGTGTAAGTGAGGGTAGAGCATGTTAAGTTCTTTTATGGGGTAGAAGTAATCTCTTATGCTTGTTCAAAAAAGATTTGTATAAATCTTGGATACATCAAAAACTTTGTCTTACTGTCCAAGTTTTTCACCTTAGCCTAATAATTCAAATTTGTAAAAATTAAAGGTTTTGTTGTGGCTAAGCATAATGATAGCAGTTGCTATATTGCTACTAAACTGTTCCCAAGCAGTTTTCTTATAACTTAAGCGGTGAAGGATGGTATGAATTAAAAATTTGCACTAAGAGGAAAAGTGTCCCTTTTGAAAAGTTAAGTTGTCAGAGTTGGACACATACCTTATAAAAGCAAGTTGCTTAAAAATTTTAGCATTAGGTAAAGTGCTAATACCATCAGAATCTTCTAGCTTGAGATGTCTTCTAATAGAGGCCTCAGAAACAACCTTGACTTTCCCATCAATAGTAACAGTTATTTCCATCTCTTCATTCTCAGGTGTACTTGCAGAAGCAGTTTGCCAAAACTGTTCTATGAGAGAGAGAGACATAGATAGTTAGACTTTCAGTGAGGGCATACTTAATGTGACTTGTAGAGAGAAAATCAATTATTTGATAAAATCCTTCACTTCCTTCTGACTTTTGTAAGTAAGCAACCATGTTGTGCTTGTCGCAGAAATCCAAATTCGCCATTTGATGAAGAGAAGTTTGATTAGGGTTCTGGAATTTGTTAGTTTATGAGAGTGTGTGAGCTTGGCAAAGTTAATTGAGATTATGTAGAGAGCACTTAGGGTTTTGATTGAACCGAACTATAAAATTGATCTTTTTTCTCAAAGATAACTTATATGAGAAAGAAAGTTCAAGAATTATTCCAAAATTTTTAGACCCCTATAAGCGTAAGTTGTGGCGGGAAATATTCAAGGTCTATTAATTAATTAAGAAAATTCTGTTATGCCCTAAACAGTATTAACGGTAACACAGCAGTACTAATATTAGCCTACCAGTACTAAGGAATGCCTAGTAGTACTAAGTTTTTAGACTAACAATTCTAAATAATGCCTAGCAGTATTAAGTAATGTGTAGCAGTATTAACTGTTGAGACACCAGGTTTAACCTTAATTATGTTCCAAAAAGTATTTCCATCACCAATCTTGATTCTTACAAACTCTCTTTTGTTTTGTTCTTCTTAATCCCCCTTAATTCTTTTTGCTCACAAAATCACTCTTTTCTATTTGTATTCACACATCTCTTTTTCTGTTTTTCAACTCACAACATCTCTCTTTTCTTTTTGCTTACCAAATATGACAATTTTGTACAAAGTTCCATCATTTTATAGGTTTCATCTATCTCCCCATTATAAGTGTGTAACCTCATAAGAGAGGTGGATTATTAGACTGTTTAGATGTAGTCTCAAACCTAGTTTAAGCATCTACACCCCCTCCCCAATATGGTATCTTGGCACCTGGGACCTCTACCTGAATCAGTTCCTTAAGGATTTAACTCATTAAGTGTTGCCATAGATTGGGTCCTATTAATGTTACCACTGTCCTGCTCTGCATCTAAGCTAGAAATGGTAGTGGCAACCCTTTCCATTTTGTCTTCCCACTCCCCTTATAGATGTCTCATCTGCAACAAGGTTATAGGTCCACTTGATTGAGATATCTCATGGGCCTTTGGCTTTCCTTTGTTTGTGGGAGTCTTTTGTGTTATATGATGATAGACCAATGATTGGTTTCTTTATGATATAGTTAAGTAAATATGGATGTAGGTTAGGGATCAGTGGGTTGTCCTGACCCTTCATCCATATCTACTTGACATTTTAATCACTTTCATTCATTCTCAATTGACCTCCCCTCAAATAATGCTTCAGAGGTTAAGAATTTGCTCAGCAGTTGTAACTCTAATGACATCCCAGCAGTACTAACTTTGGCTCAGAAGTACTAACTTTTGCCTGACAGTACTAATTTTATGCCTAGCAGTATTAACCTTACAACTACCATTTTTAACTTCAAACCTCATCAATTCATAAACTCCAACAAATTTATAGCTTTCCAAATATTGAGTAAATCACAGTGTAGCAATCAAAAGTTAAATTGCTAACATTAAAGACTTTGTGAGAAAGATCTGCAACAATTATGAGTATGTGTGAATCTTGATCACTTGAATCATACTTCTTCTAATAGAATCTTGATGAAAATGGTGCCTAATCTCTTTGTGCTTGGTTTTAGTGTGAAACAATAGATTCTTCAAAATACAGTTTTGGTGCTTTCTTAATCAATGTAATCTTGAGTATTTATGATAGTTGATAACCTATAATTAATCATTTGATTTTGGATCCATAACACCTGTCCCGGAAAATTTGCAGCAGCAAATACTACTCTTCAGTAGTGGAGTTTGAAAACTTTAGTCTGCTTCTTTCATTGCATGAAATCAACTCTTGCTAAGAAATTGACAACCTCATGTTGTGGATTTCTATCAAGGCTAAGTCCTGCATAATCACTATGAGATAAAAGGTTCTAAGTCAAATGTTAGATTCTCTAGTGATACCAATTGGGCCAAATTAGGTTGACCTTTCATGTTATCTAAAGATCCTCTTCACAGCATGAAGTGTCATATTTTAGGAGTATAACTTGGAACAATTGCACATAGCACAACAACAAAACTTTATGTCAGGGACTATAAGCTTATTAAGTCTTCAATGATCCAATCATTGATCTGTATAAATAAACATCTACAGCTTCAGCTTCTTCATCCTTAACCAATGCCTTGTTAGGTTCCATAGGAGTGCTTGTTGTCTTCACAATGGCAAAATCAAACTTCTTCAATATTTCAGCCACATATTTTCTTGGCTAATAAAGATTCTCCTCCAATCTGTTGTACTTGCTTATCTAAGATGAAACTGAGGTTCCCTATTGAATCTCATTGGAAGTTCTTGTGCATCAAACCTTCAAAGACCATCACATAAAGACTTCTTTGTTGACCTCAAAGATGATATCAATTAATATACACCAGTACTAACATGATATCACCTTTGGACTTTTGATGAAACTAAATTCTTATCTATAGTGCCTCTTTAAATCCATTTTCAATTCAAGTAGGTAGACAAGGTCTTATACCAGGCTTTAGGAGCTTGATGTAGACCATATAAAGCTTTTTCCACCTTATAAACCTTATCAGGGAACTGTGGATCTTCAAAATAGGAGGTTGACCATATTTTAACCTCTCTTTTAATAGTACCATATAAGAAGGCACTCTTCACATCCATCTGGTACACAATAAACCATAAATGATGTATATGCCAAAAAATATACTGATTACTTTTTCCTAGTAACAGGAGCAAAACCTATTCTAATCAGTGCATTCTTCTTGGTATAACCTTGTGCCAACTAGTATTTCCTTGTTTTCACTTACAATCACCTCTATTATTCTTTTGGTTTCTTATAGGACCTATTTTGTTCCAATGACACTCTTGCCAATTAGGTAGATTAACCAATGTCCAAACCTTCTAAAGTTGAAATTATAAAAGCTCCTCTTGCATTGCTTCTATCTAGCTTGGATCTTCCAGAGCTTGGATCACTTTCTTGGGTTCCATTTGAGAGAGAAAATAGGTAAATAAGCAGTTTTGATAATCTTTGTGGTTTATTCTCCTCTGCTTATTAATGTAACATACCATAGCATGTTCATCAGAAATCTTGGTCATTCTCTTTGTTTGAATAGCTGAATTAAAGTCTCCAATGATCTGGTCTTTAGGATGATCCTTGTAAATTCTAGTTGTGGAAATATGACTGACATTTATGGTTGTTTCTAAGTTTTTTAGGTCAGCATCTGCACCTACATCTTCATCATCATAAGCATTACCAAAAAATTCCGTATCATCCATTAAAGTCACATTTGAAACAGGTGGAAGTATAAATGCATTTTTTAAAGGAGAAAATCTTTCAAATAGATGTTCCTTAAATGCATTAGAAGCTTCAACAACATTAACTGGTGATGATGGATCATCATTAGTAAAAGATGGTCCAGCGGTTACTAACCAGGTGTCTAATAGTATTTAATACTATTAGTGTTGTTAGGAATGTATCGTCTGCTTTTCTTTGTTGAAGTAGACTTTCAAACTAACTTCTTGTGGCTTGATCATCCTCCCCATCTTTATTTAAAGCTCCACTTACATCTTCTTCTGTAGGCTTCATTCCAGAATCTTTTTCACTTTCCTTAGGACCTTAAGAAATTAATGGATCAGTTGTGCAGATAGGTATTAAGATGTACTCTTGTTCAGGTTCTGTCTTCTTCTCAACTTGACCTGTAACAATGTTATCTTTGTTTCTGCTATTCCCATTAGTTGGTATTATTACAACAATTGGCACTTAGTTCATAGTGTTGTCAATGAATCAAACATCAAAAGCAGTCTAGTCCATTTCCTGTTCACATTAGGTGTATTTTCAAGAAAATTCTAATGTTTTAAGGTCTCTATTCAACTATCATGGTCTCTTGTTAAATACTCTTATGGCTTGCTAACTATAGAGTATCCAACTAAAAATTCCATCTTCAGCTTTTCCATCAAATCTTACTAGATGATCCATGTGTTTAAGTTGGTTACATGACACCCAAAAAGGTTTTCATGAAGTATATCATGGGGTTCGGCACAATAAGTATTAAGGGTGTCTTATTATGTGGCTTTAATGACTAAGACCCTATTTTGCACGTAGCAGCATTATTAATTGCTTCAGCCCAAAAGGTGGTGGCAGTATTTAGAGTTATCTAACTAGTTCTTGCAAACATCTATCAGTGTTCTATTCTTTCTTAGCAACCCATTCTGCTTAGGAGTCCCTATGCAACAACGAATTCCACTCTTAATTACCCTTTCTATTTCACAAACTGATTCATTACACTATTTTTGAAAAGTTCATTGTCAATTCTGATAACTTTTACTTGATAGTCTAGTTGATTTTCCATTCAGTTATGAAGGTCTTATAATATCCACTAGTTTCATCCTTAGTGGCCCCAAAAAGGAATACCAAGAAAATCTACTAAGTCATCAGTGACAAACTAGGCATAAGACTTTTTCAATAAGATTTAACCTTTGTAGGGACCAAATAGATCCATGTGTAATATTGTAAGGGTTTGCTGATTATGTTACAAGTTTGGCTTACTAGGAGGTTTGTGTTGCTTTCTCCACTTTCTGATAAGAATCATAGAATTTCCATTTTCAAAAAATCTTTGAAGGCAAAACTTCTAGCTGGTTTCCCCTCACAAGTATTATTCATGTTTTTATAAGTTATGATACTCACTATCATCATCAGAATTCCAATCCTCAATGACAGGAGGTCTAAAGTTGTTCTTCCTAACAGTTTTAGGTTCTACTGCATCACCATTACTTTTTACATCATCAGTCTCATGATTTGACTCAACTTTCTTACCATTACTAGGTGTAACAATAGTAATAACATCCATATTCTCACTTTCAACTATTTCATCCATAAACATTATTTTCAGGTTTGAAGGGAATGAGTTCCTGTAAAAGGTGGCGGAAACTGCATGATATCCCTTATCATATTTGGACTTATTATTTTCTTGATTTTCTAACATCTCAAATGAATTCACAAAGCTTTCCACTATAGGAGAATCTACAGTAGAAGAAGCTGCATTATATCTTAGTCTAGTTTTAAACTTATTAGTAACTTTGTCTTTCCAGCAATTATTCAAAGATTTAGATGAATTTTGAAATTCTCTATGTTAGTTTTGAACTAAATCTTCTCTCTTTTGTGCTTTTTCTAATTTCTTTTGTTTTTCAATAAAGCATTATCTCTTTAGTTTAAACATCATGGTTTAAAACATTAATGCTTTTTCATACACAAATCCTCATTTTTCTATATGATTTGTTTGCTTCTAATGATTCTAAAAACCTCGCTTTTTTAATACTAATTAAATATAAGGCTATTTTGTAATCCTGATAGAAAAACTATCATATTGTTCTTTGAGAAGTAGCATTAGTTTTAACATGATGTTGAACAAGATTCTACCTCAGGAATCTAACTGGAAGGAACTTCCTGAAGATGTATGTGCCATCAATGTAAAGTTTGTAGGAAGCTCTTCCTCAGCTTGGTAGCTCCAGTCATACCCTCGAATTCCATTATGAGCAACCAAGGCGTTTTCAGTGGGAGTTTCTACTATCACAGTTCTTCTATTAATCTCTCTTCCTCTGTTTTCCTGATTTCTAGGAGCTCTACATTCTCTTGCAAAGTGACCATATTTATGACAATTGTAGCACTCTACTTTAGACCCATCAAATCCAACTCTTTGACCATTTACATCCAAGTTCCTGCCTATCCTCTTGATGAATCTCCTAGCTCTAATTATCAGCATGGCCATTTTCCATTGCAAATCCATTTTCTTCTAGATCATTAGGTTCAATTTGTTCTAGTTCCCTTGTGCAAGTTGTGGGAGAATTTGCTGACTAGTTAGGAAAGCACAGATCACAACATTCTAAGGTTATCTCCAGTTGTAGGATTACTTTGAGTATGAGCAGCACTAACTCCATGAGCAGTATTATGTTATCTGCCTCATTTGTACTGTTGTTGCTGTTAGTGCTGTTGGAGGACACAAAAACCACATTTTGTGAATTTTGACTTGTGTTTGTTGAATCTTTGAGTTCAAGCTCATATATATTTAAGTTGTTGTACAAGTCATCCAAACTGATGGTTTTAATTTCCACTTTGTTCCTCCAGATTAAAGCATGAGTCTTCCATTCAGATGGAAGACTTCTCAAAAGTTTTAAGTTCATGCCCTCTTGAGAAATTGTTTCACCTTGGATCTCCAACTGACTAATAAGTTTTTGCAACCTATCAAAAGTTTGATCCATTGTTTCTAAGCTTGATCCTGAAAAGTTCTTATATTGTTGCTTGAGTAGAGTCCTTTAAACTTTCTTGGATTCCTTGTTACCTCCATACCTCTTCTCTATAGCTTCCATGAGCAGTTTTGCATCCTTATATGAATGAAACTTCAGTTGATCCTTATTTGGGAGAGCCATCAACAGAGTTCCTCTAGCTTTCATCTCATTCCTCCTATCTTGCTTTTCTTCTGCAATAGTAGGTTCATATTCTTGCTCAACTTCTCCAATTTTTCTTTTTAGCACTTTGTTGCCATTCAGAATTACTTCTCAGAGGGAGTAATCAGTAATGAGGAAGTATTGTTCTATCCTCATTAACCAGAGATCATATTCCCCTAGGTTAAGGATAGGAAGTTTTGCGATCAGAGTTGTAGAAGTAGTTCATGCCTCCATCTTATCACTGAGAGATAGATCTAGTAGAGATTGATTATTTCTTCTTATTCAAAGCTTCACAACACGCTTTGATACCACTTGTTGATCCCAATGAATAGATCTTTAACTCCTTAGCTTGATGTAAGGTTTAGTATCCTTGGATAAATCCAAAAGTACTAAGAATGAAACTTTGAGTGAATGATATAAACTATGCAAAATCTAGTTTATAGCACTAAGAAGTATAACCAATGGAACAATAATGTATGTTTGACAAAACAGAAAATATAACCAAAACAATAAGCTTCAATATATTAATACGAACCCTCTTTGATAGTGTTAGGGTTTACAACCTTAAAACTATGAGAATTATGAGAAACTGATATCTAAAACCATAACCTAGGATCTCCTTTTATACACCAAGGAGTCATTTACAAGATAACTACAAATCTTCTAAACTACTAAAAGATGTCAACATATCTTCTAATTATATAAGATATACACAATATAAGTCCATACATATCACAAAACACGTTTAACTCTTCATAAGTACTAATCTTCATGCAACAGTATAAAGTTCTTCTTTACCAGTATTAAGTTAGTACTAGCAGTACTAACTTTTGTTAGTTATAATATGAGCAGTACAAACTTTTTGACTTGGCAGTACTAAGTGTAAAGACTTTTAATTCCCAACATATATACTTCTATTGATCAACCTATCAGGCATAAAATGGTCCTTTTTACCCATTTCATGTTTCCTGATTTGCAACCAAAATGCTAATTTTTTGTGCATAAAAAAATTCAGCAACCAGACTAGCGTTTTTTACAAAAAAAATCAGCAACCAAAATGGACTTTAGGATCACGTGACAACACAAAATTTCAGCATCCAAACATGACGTTAAAATCACGTGACTGCACGGATTTATGCATAAAGGCTGAAATTAGTTTTTGTCAAGCTGATTGTGTATTTTCTGCACAAAATTAATTTTCTGCACAAGTTTTGGCTAAATTTTATTCCCAAATTGCAGGTGTATAGCTGATTGTGGTTAAATTACTTGAGACATCTATGTTTCTTATGGACCTATTTTTACTGGAGCAACAGTTGTAAATTACTAGACACATCTATGTTTCTTATGGACCTCTTCTTAATGGAGCAACAGTTGCACTAAGGGGTAATTTATTCATGTTCCATTGGCTGAGGAGCAATTTAATTAAGCTGAGGAGGTTTTAGGAGTTGGATATGCAGAAAAGGAGGCACATCCTATGTACCAAGAGCTCAAATGTTGCTATAATAGTGATTGAATAGCATGCGTCATCAAAAACTGGATTGCAAGGGCAATCAATACAGGTAATAGTGTTTTGCAATAACATCATTGCATTCTATGTTTTATCTCAAGTTGTAAAATATATTCTATAAACATAACCTTCGCGAACATAAAGGCTTTTTTAGACATCTTTATAGTTTGCCCAATGCTTTAAATCTCAAATGTATTAAAAGTACAATTACTCATACAAAGAAACCATTTTTGTCCAATTTTATTACATGTGCATAAAAAATGAAAGTAGTTCAATCCCACTCAGACAGGGTTACGTTTTAATTTATGAGCTCCAACCAAAGACATATCTGGGTACGTTTATTGAGAGTTTATATTTATTAATATGGCACAAAGCATTTTAAGTTTATCAAAATGTTATATGGTGTATGAATTGTTCCTCAAAATTTCTTAGGGGTGCAACAAAAGTCCAGATAAAGTTTGTAGTTTTTATATGCATAGAAGTTATAGAGTTGAATTGAGTGAAAGTTGATATATTTATTGTTCAGTAAATCGCTGTAAATAAGATACATATTTTTTGAGATAGCTAAGTGTTGACCAATCTAGAACTAACCTAACTACTACACACTGTAGAATTTTATGAATGTGGGAGTTGAGTGTGAATACCGTATCTTTTTACACGAAAACAGTAATTTCTATATTTTTGTACATTATGTATATACTATACACCATTGTTTTCATGCTTTTTTTCAGCTCAAACTTATTTAAATCTTTTGATAAGACCATAATGTTTATCTATGCTTAAGCCTGGCTAGGTTCTTTCTCTTTAATTCCAATTACTCCTGCTAACAGCTTAGTTTAATATATAAATCCAGATGTTTTTGTGGTGTTATTTTTTTTATAGTTTTAAATAATATATGAGGTTGTTAATGTTTAGCTTAAGCCGGAAGTATGTAAATGGTTGTTCTACTGATTGTCTAAGGAAGAATATGAGTTCTGATGTTGCTGCAGGCTATCTTTTAATTTGCTTTTATTTTGGAACTACAAGGGCAAATAAACAAGATAGGAGTATCCAGAGTCTGATGTGGTTGTCAAACTAGGTAACTCCAGAATAAGCAACTTGGTTGTGTGGTTTATGCCAGAAAATTAGAGGGCTAAAGTAACTGTATGCATGTGTACAAGTCGTAGTCCGTAACCATTTGGGTAAAGGGTGACAGACTTGGTTTGTGTATTCCAAGGTGCGGAGTAGCAAATTTGCAAGATTCTCAATATTCATTTGAGGAATAACTATAGAAGCCCACAACAAGATCGTGGAGTAGATGCACATGGTTAGAATTTTATAGTCAGAGACCATGTAGTTTGAGTCATATTTGTTGCCTATTTTGCTCAAGTGAGTATGTACAGATGCTGTAGGAAGTTTATGGGTTGAATAGAATAATAAAGAAACTATGCATATGCATGCCTTAAGATATATTTTATTCTTTTCATGTTACTGTACATTTATATGAATTTTTTTAAATCTTTTTTCAAGATTTAAGAAAGGCTATCTCAATACCATGTATTCATACCACATTTCTTAGGGGGTGTTTGGGTAAAGATGTTGGAGTTATATAAGCTGTTATGAACTTGAAATACTTTTAAGCCCTCATATGCTGAATTACTTTGTAATGGTTACAGGGATTTGTGAAGGCAGTAATGGCTAAAAGAAAATTCGGTAGCACAACAAAGGTACCACAATCGCTAAAGCTTGGCAAAGTGTAGGAGCAAAAAAGAAATGTTATTGTTCATAGCTTCTCTTTTGCAAGCAACAATGGGTATTAGTTCAGTTGGAAATAAAGTTTGTGGATCTTTATCTCTAACAAAAGTGCTCATTCAGGTACTGCAGGTCTTCAAGCAATACAAACATTTTACATCTTTTTGGCATATCGCGATGTCGTTTTTTTATGTTTGTTCTCTTAGGTCCCGGTGATTGTTCCTACACGTGACCCGCCGTAGCTGTACTAATCCTACTCCGATGTTAGTACCGTGAATGTAACTGATTTGGTTTAAGGTGCGTAGTTAAACACCAAGTTACATACGAAACCCCCTAATCGATATTATATTGAAAGGTAAAGGGTAAGTGGTCGAGGGTATGTGCTCACACGAGAGTTAACTACTAGAGTAAAAAAGAGGTTCCAAACATCCCTTATTTGAACTTGCAGCCCCCTTTAATATAGTATAAACACATTTAGGCCGTAATGCCAAACACCATTTAGTTGTGCAAAATGATTATTACATCTTTAACTATCAGTTAGTTTACTATCAGATCTCCTCGCTCATCTTAAATGCCAAATGCTATAGTCAGCCGAATGTATAAAGTAGGATAAACACCAAGTAAAAGTGGGTAAAAACGACTAATGTTACAGTATATTAATCGTTTTTACCTACTTTGACCCATATATTATATGTTTTTTTATTCAGCTCTTACCTTAGTGATATTTGTTTCATCAGAAGTGTCCATGTTGGTCTCATTGTAAGTATTACAAAGTATATTCTAAACTTGACAATAGCTTTTCCATGTTTCAATTTCTATTAGTGTAGAGCCTTAAATTTGCGAATATGCAGACTTACAATATTTTCTTTTCATGTAGGCCTAAAACCCATGTCATTTTTGTTGTTTTTGTGGGCATTTGAAGGATGTTATTCAGTAACAAGTCAACTCAAAGTACACGCTGATGATTCGGGGTGTCTACAAAGCTAACAACGATTTCAGAGATTGGAAAACATATTTGGGCCTGTTGTTTATTGTATGGCCATATGACATATGCTTAGTGTAGGAACCTTATTGTAGTTTGAGTGGTGAAGTTGGGTTATTAGTTTATGTAAGCAAACGCTCAAAGTACTTCCACATTATATAATGACATACAAATCGTCCACCTAACACAACAACCGAGTTATCAACTTATAATATAAGTAATAAGGATGTAAAAATAAGTTGGAAAGTGATTGTATGATGATTATTGCAATTCAAATTACACATGAGCTCCTAAGACATAACACTTAAATTGTACAACTCTTACATAACTTTAGTACAATTTATATGAAGTTGAAACCGTAAGAAATATAAAAACAGTGTAACAATCTAATTTTTCCCATAGACTCGGTGCAACGCACGGGTGTCGTCAAGCCTCGTGTAATATAAAATCATATCATTGCATTTTTGTTATACATTTAATATAATCAAATAAACCATAAAATAAAATATTTAATAAATATTCTAAACTTACGATAATAAAAAAAGTAAATTACTAATTTAATCTAAAAACATACCTCTTTTACCTAAACAAACCTATTTCTTACATATTACCAAAATGAACCAAGCGCACTTGTCATACCAAGCACACCTTAATATGCAAACTCGCCTCCCCTCAAAACCTGCAAAAGCTATTCGTTGTATTTTAATGTATATCATTTTTAAGGTATATAATTTATTAGAGGATATATTAGTAAGCCAAAGTCCGGTTTATGGGTTTAGGGTTCATTAAGGATCTACATCATAAATAGTCGATCCATAAAACATAATACCCATGGGGTTTTCATTATCTAACGTGGTATCTGAGCGGGTCTGATCCTCAGACCAAGGTGGCTGCGTTGAGCCACCTCCCCTTAGCCAGCCTGTCAAACCCTAGCTGCCACCATTTATCCCTTATCAAAGAAAAAAGGTTCAATTTTCGGCTAAAACCCTAACTGCGTACTGTATTGCCACTATTTAACCGTTTGGAGTTAATTGCCACGGTCAACGCCATTCTCTTCTTTTTTTCAATTCTGCACAAGATCCAACTCGAATCACCTTCGTCGGCCACAGGAAGCGCCCTCACGCGTCGCCGGAAGCCGACTGCTACCAAAAAAGACAGAAAAACTATGCTTCGCTTTTGTTTTTTTGCTTTCGCTCTTGTTGTTGTTGCTACATGATGAAGATTAATCTCCACTTGCTTTCGGGTGTCTTCATCAACAAATTTATTATTTGCCTGTGATATTGCTTTTATTAGATTTTGCTTTTGCTTGAAGAATTGTTTCCGCTACTTGTGGGATTTCTTCATGAATCAATAATTGCTTTTATCGCTATAATGTTTTTTTCCTTCTTATTTGTTTAGTTTTGTTTAATGTTTATTTAGTTTTCTAATCCAATCCGAACTTTCACGATTTCGCTACTCGGATTCCGGGGGAGGGGGGAGGGGGTGGGGGGTATTAGAGGATATATTAGTAAGTCCAAGCCTGATTTGTAGGCTTAGGGTTCATTAGATATTAGGTAATCTACACTAGAGATAGTCGATCAATAAAACATAAAATACCCACGGGGTTTTCATTATGGGTTTTCATTATCTAACATCATTTACTTATTTTATTATCTACCCACTTACCCCCTATTTAATATACTCATTTAATACTTATCAAAGTAAATCTTCCCTTATCCATCAAAAGCATCGACTCCCATTTACCCATTCACAATGCTTTTATTTTCTTCCACTCATTTACTATCTATAGTAATCCATAGCATCCATTCATAAGATCCAAACTCCAAAACAAATATTTCTTTCTTTTTTCAGCCGAATCTTCATATTGGGCGCTGTATTTTTTTTCTTCATCCGAATGGTTTGTGAGTGCGTTTGATCAATTTTTGGGTGCCGAATCTAATATTGTTCCATATCTTGTTTGTTTGTCGGATTAGTGGTCCCTTGATTATTTTTTATGCGGCGGGTTGCAACACCGAAGTTTTACAACCCTCTCAGGCAGAGTACCTAACTGTTGTAGTGTAGTATAGGCAATACTTAGGGGGGTTGATCGTTCTTTAGAGGAATAGTGAGGTATGTTCAAAATATATGTCACTTAAGTCTAAGGGTCGAAGGATGATTATTTTTGTGTTTTTGTATTTTATGAAAGAAAATAAAAGGTTAAGGGAAACCTTGTAAGAGGTTTACCCTCAAAGATTTTTGAAAATAATCATTCTTGTGTTGCTTGTCAGAAAGGAAAGCAACATAAAGCCTCCTGTAAGGCCAAACTTGTTAACTCAATCAGCAAACCCTTACATATGCTTCATATGGACCTATTTTGGTCCTACAATTGTAAGAGGTATTTAAGAAAAAGATCTTAATTGCCTAAGTAAACTCGTTACTGATGACTTTAGTAGATTTTCTTGGGTATTCTTTTTGGCCACTAAGGATGAAACTAGTGGGATATTAAAGACCTTCATAACTGAAATAGAAAATCAACTAGACTATAAAGTAAAAGTTATCAGAATTTTTTACTTGTGTTAGTGATAATGTAATGAGTTCACAAAACAAAAAAAAAAAATTGTGTTAATGAAAAAGGTTATGTGAAATGAAGGGTATTAAGAGGGAATTCAGTGTTGCTAGGACTCCTCAGCAGAATTTGTTTTTGAAAGGTGGAATAAAAACACTGTTAGAGGATGCAAGAACTATGTTGGTTTGACTCAAAGTTACAACCACCTTTTAAGCTAAGAGATTAATACTTGCTTGCTATGTGATAAAATAGGGTTTTGTCAATTAAGCTATAACAGAACCTTATGAACTTATTTCATGAAGGAAGAACCATTGATTAGAATTCATGAAACCTTTATGGGCCTGTCTGGATACCTCTTAATTATAATAGAATATCTAGCAAGTTTGATGGAAAAGCTGATGAGGGATTTTTTTTGTTGGGTACTCTATAGTTAGCAAGGCTATGAGAGTATTTAACAAAAGGACCAGGATAGTTGAAGAGACCTTAAACATTAGATTTCTTGAAAATACACCTAATGTGACAGAAAATGGACCAGACTGGCTTTTTGATGTTGATTTTTTGACAATATCTATTAACTTTGTGCCAGTTGTTGCAGGAAATCAAACTAATGGTATTGTAGGAACTAGAGATAAAATTGTTATAGGTCAAAACCTGGAGAAGAAGACACGAATACCTAACAGAATACATCTAATACTATCTGTATACTAATCTTTAATCTCTTAAGATCCTAAGGTCAGTGAAGAAGATGCTGAAGAGAAACTTAATGAAATGGATGAAAGTGGAGCTTCAGATAAAGATGGGGAGGATGATCAAGCCGCAAGAAGTGAGTTTAAAAGGCTACTTCAACAAGAAAAGCATACTATACATCCTAACAGCACTGATAGTATTAATATTGTTAGTACACTTGTTAGTACTGCTAGACCATCTTTTATTAATGATGCTCCATCATCACCAGTTAATGCTGCTAGAACTTCTAAGGAACATCTATTTGAATAATTTTCTCCTTTCAAAAATACATTTGCTCTTCTACATGTTCCAAATGTGTTTTCAATTGATGATACTGGAATTTTGGGTAATGCTTATGATGATGAAGATGTGGTTGCAGAAGCTGACCTTAACAACCTGGAAACAACCATGAATGTCAGTCCTATTCCCACAACCAGAATTGACAAGGATCATCCAAAAGACCAGATCATTAGAGACTTAAATTCAGCTGTTTAAACAAAGAGAATGACCAAGATTTCTGATGAACATGTTATGGTCAGTTACATTAATAAGTAGAGGAGAACAAATCACAAAGATTATCAAAATTGCTTATTTGCATGTTTTCTCTCTCAAAATGAACCCAAAAAGTGATTCAAGCTCTAAAAGATCCAAGTTGGATAGAAGCAATACAAGAGGATCTTCTACAATTTCAACTTCAGAAGGTTTGGACACTGGTTAATCTACCAAATGGCAAAAGGGCCATTGGAACCAAATGGGTCTTTAGAAACAAGAAAGATAAGAGAGGAATTGTCATTAGAAACAAGGCAAGACTGGTTACACAAGGTTACACCAAAGAAGAAGGCACTGATTATGATGAGGTTTTTGCTCATGTTGCTAGGATAGAAGTAATCAGGTTATTTTTTGCCTATGCATCATTTATGAGGTTTATTGTGTACCAGATGGATGTGAAGAGTGTCTTCTTATATGGTACTATTGAAGAGGAGGTATATGTTTGCCAACCTCCAGGTTTTGAAGATCCACAGTTCCCTGACAAAGTGTATAAGGTAGAAAAAGCTTTATATGGTCTACATCAAGCTCCTAGAGCTTGGTATGAGACCTTGTCTACCTACTTAATTGAAAATTGATTTAGAAGAGGCACTATAGATAAGAATTTGTTCATCAAGAAGACAAAGGTGATATCTTGTTAGTACAGGTATATGTTGATGATATCATCTTTGGGTCCACAAAGAAGTCTTTATGTGATGAGTTTGAAGGTTTGATGCGCAAAAGATTCCAGATGAGTTCTATGAGGGAACTCACTTTCTTCTTAGGATTGCAAGTACAATAGAAGGAGGATGGAATCTTCATTAGCCAAGACAAATATGTGGTTGAAATATTGAAGAAGTTTGATTTTGCCATTGTGAATATAGCAAGCACTCCTATGGAACATAAAAGGCATTGGTCAAGGATGAAGAAGTTGATAGTGTGGATGTTCATTTATACAGATCAATGATTGGATCATTGATGTACCTAACATCTTCTAGATTAGACATAACTTTTGTTGTTTGTGCTTGTGCAAGGTTCCAAGTTACTCCTAAAATGTCACATCTTCATGCTGTGAAGAGG
>BQNB010010196.1:0-30642 GCA_026074375.1 Tanacetum coccineum
ATGATAGGATCGTTTAAGCTCAGTTTGTTTAGAACTATATCTAGGATTAAAATAACATTGAACATAACATATGTATAGAGGAATTAACATAAGAACAATGATATTGTAACAAGGTTTCTTCATTATCAAACATTCTAAGCCCCAATTATATTTGATCAGAATATAACAGTTACAACTAATCTGTAACAGGATCAAGTTACCTTGACCTTGAGGCTACACCACACAAACTAGCTAGACGTCTACATTGTATCTTGTGTATACACACACACACTTTTCTGGATGCCTAAAACTACACGCCTGATATCTCTTTATATAGTAGAGATATCTAGGTTTACAAAGGATAAGTATAAAGATATTAATAAATCTTTTAAACATTTAAGTTTATCTTCTGTTATCTTTATCTTCTTAAGGAGATCTTCCAGAATCTTCATATTTCTCCTACATCTTATAGAATTCTTTAATGATGATTTTGATCCTTTTGTTTCATTACTTGTTTCTTTTTTCTCATCAAATCTATAATTCCCAATAATTCCCAACAATTCCCCTATTTGATGATGACAAAACAAACAATGTTCTTGCACGAACTTCATCATAAAGCCTTTAATCAAAGCTTCCCCTGAAGTTGAGATCGTGGATCTCCCTGAATGAAACAAAACTTCCCCTTAAGTAAATTTTCTTTGTACCATGCCACACCAAGGATCTACAAGTTGCCAATTGTACCTGTGAACGTCTTCTTCCCCTTTTTGTCATAATCCAATAGGGGACATATGAATATAAGCAACTTTGATCTTAACCACTACAAACCAATATCACACTTCTAATCCAAGCCTTCTAACTCCTCAAATTACCCTCCATGACGCATAATAATAAAAATGAACTTGAGTAGTAGAAACTCACACTAGCAGTAGTAATAATGACTAGCAGTAGTAAAAACCTTCACCTCGATGATGCATGTAAATGGTTAAACATTTTAACAATAAGCTTCCTTTAAAACCCATATGTTAACTATTTCTTGAATCTTTAATTCTGTAGGCTCTATGTAATGATTACTGATGAAGAAAACTAAGTATAACCAACTTGATGTAGAAGTAGAATAACCCAAACTTGTGTCTAATATCTTGTACTATCCACGTGACTTCGAACTTATAAATAAATCTGTGAAATATAAGTAGATCACAACCTCTTGACAAAAATCCTCATCTTCTATGAGACACATAACAAGTGATAGCAAATGTGAGCATTGAGCACCATAAGTTTGTAGCTCACACACATTTGCTAGATTTTGACAAGTCTTCATCACAACATTGAAAACACAAACAAGTTACCTCCAAATGTTGTAAGCCATTTTAGATATGATAAGAAAACAAACCTAAGTAATTCCACTTCACCTTCAAATAGGCAATAAACAATCTTCTTCGTAATCAATTAATATAAGAAATCAAAAAACGAGCCCTTAAATCTGTTAAGAATATGTAAACCAAAATCCAAAATCCAAACAGTAAACACCAAAATCAAATAGGTTGTGTTTCTGTTTTGTCCGAGATCCATCATGTGTGTGTTGTCCGATATCGACTAGAACTAGAAGTGTTAACTGCTTTCCAATAGCAGTAAAACTTCCAATTGGCAGTACTAATAATTTCTTGCCAAATAAATTGCCAGCTACCTATGTGCTTTCCATCACCAATCCACGAATAACCTAAAAAGCCCATACATACACATCTTCATACACCTGTAGTTAACACACCTTTATCCGACAACATTTTTTGGTGCATCTTTAACTGATCACGCCATGAATCTCTTTATATACGAGAATATCAATGCTTACAAAGAAGATAAACATTATCAATAAATCATTTAAACATTAAGAGATATCTTCTGTATCTTGATCCTCGTAATGAGATCTTCTAGAATGCATCAGTATTTCTCCTACATCTTGAAGGGAATTCTTTAATGACTATTTTTGAATCATGTATGTTACAGTCTTTTTCGTTCTGTTGTTTCAGCAAATCTATAATTCCCCAACAGATCTCCCTTATTTGACGATGACAAAACAAACAATGTTCTTGTACAACTCATCAAAAGCATGAGGATGAAATCAAAGCTTCCCCGAAGTTTAAATCACGATCTCCCTGAATGAACAAACCCCCCTTAATAATTTTCCTTTTACCATGCCAGCCACAGATGATCAATAAGTTGCCAATATACATGTGAACATCCTCGGTTTCGGCCCGGCGGGTTTTTGTCACTACTAATCAAATTGGGGGTATCCAGCGGAAGAGAGTAAGTAACTTTGAGAGCTGGACCCGCCGTGGCGGCAAACCAATATCACGAGCTTCTAAGTCAAGAGCCTTCTAACCTCCTCAAATTACCCTCGATGGGACGCATACGTGAAGAAAAATGAACTGTGTAGTAGTAGAAACTCACACAAGCAGAATATAATGACTGACGGGTGGCATAAAAACATTCAGCCTCGAAGATGCATGGAAGGTTGCGCGACGATGTTGTGCGGACACGTGACTGGCGTGACAGTTAGGTGAGCGAGTCCTATAAGTTAGTAAACGCACGATTGGGAGCTTGGGAAAGTCTTTTGGAGGGAATTGCGTGAGTGAGGCTCTAATGTAATGATTACTGATGAGAGAAGGAACTAAGTATAAACAACTAATGTGGTGAGGAAGAATAACACAAGAAGCGGAGTTGTGTCTTATACGTCTTGTACTATCCACGACATCGAACTTAGTGACGAAGCAGATCGTGGTTAAATATAAGTAGGGAATCCCAGACCTCATGACATAAATTCCTCATCCTTATGATGAGACACATATCAAGGATTGCAGGAAAATAATGTTGGAGCAATGAGCAACACAATTTTGGTGTGATCACACACCTTGCTAGATTTTGACAATGTCTTCATCACAACCTTGAAACACAAACAAGATTACCTCCAAATGTCTGTAAGCCAGTTGAATATGATAAGAACACAACCTTAAGTAATTCCACATCACCTACTAATAGCAATAAACAATCTTTTTCGGAATCAATTAATCCAAGAAATCCAAAAACAGCCTTAATCTGTTAAATAATGTAATCTAAAATCCAAACAAGAAACACCAAAAAATTACAAACCAATGTGTTTCTTTTTTGTCCGAGATCCATCATGTTATGGATGTGTACGCTATTGACAAGACGCACTGCCAGTGTGTTAACCGAGGCTTTAATTTTATTCTCAATAGCAGTACAAAACATCCAATTGCATACTAATATACTTCGGATGCCAAATAAATTCTAGCACTACGCTATGGGCTTTTCAACACCAATCCACTAATAACCTAAAAAGCCTTTACATAACATCTTCATACACCTGTAATTTTAGGTTGCCATAACTAACATGTACTCACCAGATCAAAACATTACACATCTGCAGGGTAGAGCACTTAGATTACATATGGACTTGTCACACTCGGACTATAAATTGTCGCTTTATTCATAAACTTGGGAGAGAAGGTTAGGCACAGCACTAATACTAATGCTTGGCAGCAATAACATGGACACAAGCAGTAAGTAACCATCATGCCATGACAGGGATGAAACACCAAACGTGCGAGCAGTAATAAGCTTGTAAGTTCGCACAAGTTATCATATGTATGCGTGAGTGGATCTTGTAAGCTCCTTCTCCCGATGGCTTTTTGTGACCTTTAGGAGTTGGTGCACTAATCATGTTGCGTACAGGCTTATTCAGCTAGAATGCGCGGGACCAATTCACATGGGGCCATTGGACGACAAAGTCGAGATAGTGTAGGCTGCAACAGGAGGCAAGACAGGGTAGCTTTTTCGAGATAGTGTGATTTCCGGTGAGCATCGTATAGTAGGAGTTCATGGGTAAGGTTTCGAACCCTTGATGGCTGCATTAGTCGAGCATTCCTTGGTGTTCAGAAGGGATATATCATCGGCGGTGAGGCTAGTATGTGAGACATTTAACCAAAATAGAGGCGGATGGCATTGTGGATCAGCACGAAGCGCAGATGGATGGAGCGCGTGTCATAATTGAGTACTTTGGATATAGGGGTTATTAGTGAAAAAAGTCACCTTCAATTGGATCAGGAGCCGGTGAGCCGAGCTTGAGGAGCAGATTAATGGGCTGTTGTATCGCCGCGCGTGTCCCGACATTCTGAGATAGCCGAACAAGCTCTTTACAAAATTGAGGATAGGAACTGCGCCTAAGACAATTTCACATAGCGGGAGAGGCTAATAGCGAGCGTGCTAAATCTATTGTGAAAAACCTAATTGAACTAGGTGTTACTTTCAACAAAAAGCCGAGCATGAGAGTGCGCTGAACAACGGCACACTGCAATGCCTATATTTCAGCTTATCGGCGTTACTCTAAGATGTTAGGATCGGTAAGTAGTGCCTGTGGGTCAAACGCTAGTCTACACTAGGCTGGCGACGGGTGACGGTCGTGTTGTGTGTATATTAAGTTCGATGCGGGGTGGGCGGTTATGTGGGAGGGCTGTGTCGGGTGACATTCTTTAGCTAGATAGATCCGAGGAGTTGGTATTGGAGTACAAAGACCGTGAAGTTGTAGTGCACGCGTGTGATTTTTTTCCTCACTCTCGAAACTGAGTCATGCTATCATAAAGCAGTCTTCCCTGAGGTGATGTGGACTCCGTGCATAAATCTCGTTGCGACTCTTTGGGGTGGGAATGTGAACATCCTTGTTAAGCGTTCGGGCGTAAATTTCGAGTGATAACGCGCGTGGAACGCTGAGGAGAGCCAGTGCCGCGCACACACACACAACAACAACACGCTTATGGATAGGTCCGCTAAAGGTTCACAGTGTGAACGGAGACAAATTGATACTTGATCAATTTTGCTGCAGGATAGTTTTGTTGTCAACAGTGAGGAGGCTTATATGTCTAACGGTATCTATTATATCAATATCGAGTTATGTGAAACAAGTGAGTGGCTACTATGGGAGATTTAGCGTGTGAGGGAGTGGAATCAGATCACTGGGGTACATCTATGAGAGGAGCATGATGTGTTTTGAGTTTTAGCGCATAAGGTGCGGTGACTGCCACCAAAGTGGGGGGGGGAGTGTATGTGTGTGTGCCTCAATACTTTAGATGATCATTATAGTGATGTAGACACTGGATCTTACCTTATCCTATAGATGAAGAGAAATACGGGAAGGGGAGGGATCCGGTTGGATGGGCTTAAGACCATAGGGGCTAGGAGTGGACGGCTAATGGTGCGCGTGGAGAGGGTTCCTGGGTGGGGTGGAATAAGAGGGGGAGCGGTCGCGGGGGGGGGGGAGTGTCGTTTTCTTGTGTCGTGGTAAGAGAGTCCGCTAAAAGACGACTAGATGAGCGATTAGAATGGCTCGTTCATGGACGGCTGAGTTAGACAAGAGTATTACGTTACGCGTTGACAAAGGGTTAACATAAATCGTCTTTAAATTTAACTGGGAAGTCTTTCTGTTATCGTGTATATCATTCTTAAGTAGAAGTCGGAGCTATATAATCTAATGATTCTTGCCTACAGCTTGTAAGAGTGGTCGTTAATGAGTATTTTGATCCTTTGTTTCATATACTTGTTCTTTTTCTCATCAAAAAGTCTATAGATTCCCAAGCTATCTGGAGGCGTAAGGTAGCGGTGGTTTTTTGCAACAAATGGTGAAAGTGTGGAGCGCGATGAGTCTGGCAAGAGTGAAGAGGGAGTAGACGCGCGAGCAACGTCTGCCAGTCCAAGGCGGTAATAAGCTGAGCGATATCTGACACAGCCTGAGATTAAAACAGATACTGAAGAGAAGTTAGCAACAGATAAGGGTTGAGTAAATCCAAAAGTTTGGGTAGAGTATAACGCAGTACTCATATTGAGTCTGATAGGAGCGCGCCGAGCTCAGCCGTTGCAGTAGAAGAGGTTGGACAGCATCGGAGTGATTTGTGGGCGAACGATACTTGGTAACTTGGAGAGAGAGAGATGGATATGATAGTGGTATATATCTCTGCTAGGTGCTGGCAGCTCGTTAGCGACCGAACGTATGTATATGGCTTGGACTCGATAATACCATTTTTAGAGGCGTGGTATAGGTTGGTGAATGGGATGTAGCGAGTTTGCCCCTCTGGAAACACGGGATTTCTAGTAACTTATACGTGTGGTTTGGGGTGATTGGGGCGGGACGCGAATAGTCGCATTTGCACCGTAAGCATGCTTCGAAGACAGAGATCGTATTCCGAGGATTAGTTTGAAGAAAGAGACCTCAACATTGGAGGAGATTGTTAGCCTTAATTATATTAAGTCAAACAAGAATGTTATCGGTCTTAGAAAGTCAAACTAGGTCTTGTATTGTAATAGGCTAGTCGGGTTCAACGGGCTTGGATTGTAATCTAATATTGTCCGTGTTTCGGGCTCAAAGCCCAAGTTTAGCCAAGCCCGGCCCGTTAAGAAAGCCCATGAGCCAACTACAAGGCCTGGGTATAAATATCCCTTCACCACACTTGGTGAAGGGTGTTGGTTGCATTTTCCCATAACTTGTAACTTCCCATTTTCTATCTAATCTTTCTTGTTTCTCTCTCTACTTTCTCTCTCTAAGATTTCTTACTTTCTAGCATCTTGGTATAGATTATAGTTGTGTAATGGATTAAATACATGGGATAACATTCTCAATACCAATAATACACGTATTCAAGTCAAGCATACCAATTAAATCACTTGTGTTCAATTTTAGCAAAACTAGCATGTATCTCCCTCGCGGGTTTTTATAAAAAGATTGAATAAGTAAAAGCGAGGCTATGAACTCACCTTAAACGACAGCGACAAGTAAGAGTGTTTTCAACAAACGAAATGAAGATAGGAATCTCAATCGCGACCTAGAATAGTGGCGCGCGATTAGAAAAATAAAAAAATACGATCGACGGTGCAACCAGCCGAAATATATAATATATATGATATTATATATATATAAATATAATATAAAAAAATAAATATATATTATAAAGTCAAATATATATATATATATATATATATATATATATATATATATATATATTTAAAGAAATATGCTATAGAATCCACATATGCGCCCTACGCTTACTTATTAATACATCCTAGTAATAGAATCACACTTAAAATAAAGTTTCTATTTTTGGAAAGTTCGGATTTTCGAAGACATTAACATCGTCAATTCAACATTACTTTTCCCGTTATTACTAACACCCCAACGACTAACGCTTGCCCTTATTCCCGACGTGCGCTCATATATATAAAGTTTCTATTTTTTGACTTACCATTTTTTTGAAGTGAACGAAAGCGCCCAATAATCATATTAGTTATAAATAACATTCGCTAAGTTTTTACGAGCTTGAACGTGCCCGACGATACCTAAAAACCTTATTTAATTTTTCCATCAGCTTTGACTTTTATATATATAATTTTTTCTAGGTTTGACTTTGACTTTTGACCCGTCATTTTGCATTTTTAAACTTAATTTTATCTGCGTCGCATGGAAAACGACATTCCGTACAACTTTTGTGTTTTGGTTGAAGGCCAAAACGGAGCAGAAAATGACCAAATTCCCCTTTTATTTTTCTGCGCAGGTTTATTATTTAACTAAAAACTGAGTTTTTATATATGAAATTTTCTAACTTCTTTTAGCCACAAAAATATCGTTTTTGAGAGTTACGGGACGATCCACCTATCAAAACGTTCATGAGGACGAGACCTATCATATTTTTTAGCTAAAAATCACTTTGTACATTTTTACGATACCCAAAACTCGCTGCGTAATTTTCTGCATTAAATAGTTTATTCCGAATTTCTACCAAACGCTACTTTCACTTCACCAAAACTTCACAACGCACCTAAACTAACCTATCTCCAACATCTAATCACTTTCAATCATCCACATTCACCCCAAAACTTAGTCTAGCACATGATCTCATGGATTCTATAACATGCAAATCAAAACAAAGTATGATCATATAAAAATAACATGGAGAAGGGTTTGTAAATACTCACAATAACTAGTATGCTCGAGATCAAATAAAAATACGGACTCCTCTTGTCTCCCCTTTCTTAGCCGATCCAATGAAACCCCAAAACAATAAACCCTTAGCTTCTTGATCACCTAAATCTTCAAATAACCTCAAGCTAAAAACCCTCCTAGCTTTATCTTCACTTAAAACCCAAAAACATTAAAATCAAGATTTTTAATTAAATCCTTTGCATGGTGATTTTTAGTGTTAGGATGAACATGGAATATGTGTTGGGATGTTTTAGGAGTAGTAGAAATTTTTTGATGGTGAGGTTATGGTGCTTGTTGGGGTTCGACGAGCACAAGAGGGAGGAAGGGGAGGGAAGAAATCTTTTTGCTACTGTGTTTATTTCTAACATGCAGGCTTTTAAAAATATGGAGGAGTGAGACTTAAGCCATCATTAGGATTCTTATGGGAAAAAATCAAAATTTTGAGTTGGAGTGTGGGTTTGGGCTAGGTGGGTCGGCATGGGGGGAAGGTTAAGGGCTAGATTTCATAAATTTTTTTGTTAATTATTATGCATTATTTTGGTTAAATAAAAGTAAGGTTATGTCAAATAAATGAAAAAGGTAGGTTAAATATGGGTATTATTTAACAAGGATTCGGCTATGACAAGGGAGACATCGGAATCAAAAAAAATAATTTTAACTCTCGGGCATTTTATGAATTATTAAAACCTTATAATACTTAAACGGATATAATATCTAAGCCCGGTTCGCGAATTAGTATAGAACAAGAATTTCACTAAATCAACTTAAAATAAAATATGAAATTTTATTCAAAAACAAAATAAAATAAAATATATAAAAATGATAACGGAGTCTAGACTTAATATAGACGTTAAAAATTCTGAAATGTTACAGGTTACTACATTATGTCTCGACAAATCATTAAAGTGCGTGTTTTGAAATAATACTTACATATTGAAGCCGCGCCTCGTCCTGCAACCATACGCCGTCAACAATATGTGTATCGTAGTAGGTCTGGATTAGGGACGGGTACTCTCGAGTCTTGGAGCTCTCCATTTGTATATACACACGTATATAAGATGAAACAAATTAAAAATGATAGATCACAGCACACCAAAGCGTATAATGAGCTATATATATGTATCTCGGAGGACAGCGAGTGACCGGGATCCCTGCCGGCATATGACCTTGCTCTTTGCCCGGTTTCTAGCATTTTGAGCGGCTCGGGTAGCGTTCTTAGAATCTTGCCAAAAGGCAATCTGCTGATCCCAATCTGTCGGGGTGATGTTCGCGGGACGTCGGGATCTGATGCCTTTCACGTCACGCGTCCCGTCGGGTTTAAGAACCCAATGCTCTTGCTTCAACGATGACTTGTTTTCAGTGTAGATCTTGGCCAAATGCTGCTCGATGCCATTGCTGATTTTTTGCCAAAGGGGAGATTGCATGTGGGGCGTCAAGTCAAACTGGGACTGCAATCATATATAACAAAGACAGACTTAGAGATATAATTTATATATTTATCTAAATTTGTTTATTTATTTATATCATATAAATAAATAAACAAATTTAGATAAATATACACAATTAAATAAATGAACACAATAATAGAATAACATAAAAGGATAATGAAATAACTGACCCTAATGTTTCCAATGACCCCCGCCTTCCACTCCAGTGGGATCTTGTGCGGAACTCCTTGACGATCTCCCCGAGGAGGTTACTCCAATGAGTCGCGTGGTCACCGAGAGGCATCAGCATGTCTCTATCGATGAACTTAAACTGGATCTTCTGCGGTCCCCATTGATCTGTAATCTTCCTTAACCTGAGGTTCCTGGTTTGCCCGCGGGTATCGAGTCTGCCGGCTTTCCTGCCTCCCCTTTTGGGTTTTCAAGTTCCCCTGCCTACAAAATCAAGTGAGTGATAACGTCATAAAAATTCAAGGCAAGCAAATTTAATGTATAAGTTTATGCTTATATTACAATAATCCAGAAATTCTTACCTCGACAACCGGTGGGTATCTTACGTGGAGGGGGACGATCATCAACGCCACTGTCACCGTCGTGACCCCGTGCTACATCTACTGACATCTGTACAAGTACAATTAGAATAACATATAGAAATTCATGAACAAAATAATATAAGCATGTACACATCCAAATACATACACATTCAAATAAATATACACATTTAAACAATCCACAACAATTTCATTCGTTTAAATAAGCATCGTTTACAAGTTACAACTCAAGATCAATCTTCTTCTTCACTAGAATAAACAACAACTACATCATCATCATCATCATTGGCGAGGTATTCATCATCAGAACCTGCTAAATCACGAGGAAGGGCGTCTTTATCATCAATTAAATCATAGTCTTTATCAACATCAATGATATCTGGTGGTGCGTCAACATCTATTGATTGACCATCTATATTCAAGATCGCAAAATCCAAATCATCCAAACTAGTAGAAAGTGCAAGATAAGATGAGTTGTTGAAATGTATAACATCATGATCGTCCTCTACCATGATGACACCCCCATTCAAAAACTTTTTATGATTCACATCTTGGACGACCTTCCAATCGAGTGGTCGTCTGGCCATATCTTCAAGGTAGAAGACTTGTTTGACTTGTGTTGCGAGAATGTATTGATCATCTTTAAACGACTCACCATGTGCCCAGATTTGTGTTATGTTGTTTCTAATGACAAAACGTTTGATTTTAAGTCCTTCGTTGCTAGTGTCGAACCACTTAACTCGGAACAACACAACTTTGAACGACATATATGAAAACTCTAAAATTTCTTCAAGCTGACCATAATACATTTCTCCGTCCTTCTTACCAGACGAACAAATACCGTTGTTTTGAGTTGTCCACCGTTCATCGTGGGTGTGTACGACAAACCTCACACCGTTGACTACGCAAGAGTTGACTGAGATTGGAGACGGTGTTGGTCCATAAGCCAAAGCGAATAACTCGCCGCTTGCGCTAACACCTGGGTCTTTGTCTATGTAACATTGATGGATCTATGAAAAATATAGGATTAGTTAGAGAACACAAAATATGCTATCGTTATTTTTATAGTGAAATACACACAATAAGTCTAAGTTTACTTGCGACCCAAACCAGCCGGGGAATTCTTCTTTCATGTCTTGGTTAGGAAATTCATTGAAAATGTTCATGGTATTAGAATAAGTCGTCAAAAATATAACTTAGGAAAAAGAAGTTTCAAAATAAAAACGCGTACCTTTTGAACTTGGCCCGGTACGTGTCGATTTCAGGACTGTTGTGAAGTACATACCATATCACTTTTTTCAATTCTTAAAGATCTAACTGAATAACCGACCATTTACCAATTGATTTACATATTGATCGGAACACCTGAAATTGACATGTTGGGGGAGGGCAGTCCACATTATGATCGGGATGATTAAATTTCATGGTATCATCCCGAAAATAATGAGAACTGAAAGTCAATGCTTCCTTTGCAACATAACCCTCTGCAATCGAACCTTTCAGCTTAGCTTTATTTCGTACATAATTTTTTTAGCTTCTTCATGTATCTTTCAAATAGATACATCTACCGGGGGGAATAGGCTTGCCTTCAAGAGCCTCTAGAGGTAAATGGATAACCAAGTGAATCATAATGTCAAAGAAAACAAGAGGATATATGAGCTCGAGATTGCACATAATATCGATTACCTGGCTCTAAGCTTTCACCATGTCAGCCTCCATCAAAGTTTGAGAGCATATTTACTTAAAGAATGAACAATGCTCGATTATTGGTGTTGCAACAGATGAGGGAAAGTATTGCTGAAGTCCGTAAGGAAGTAACCGTTGCATCATTATATGACAGTCATGAGACTTCAGACTCGTTATATTGCTATCATTATTGGTCACTTTGTGCTTGAAGTTGGATCTGAACTCATCTGGTAGTTTAACTCCTTTGATGAACTAACATAAGTTTTTTCTGTTCTCTGGTGTGAAGGAATACTTAGCCTGAGGCTTCGAGCACTTCTCGTTTTTGTTTTGGCCGAGCCACAACTCACTTCGAATGCCTAAATTTTTCAAGTCTTGTTTTGCCTTAGTGGTGTCTATAGATTTGTCATTCATTAACAAAGTGTTAAAGATACTCTTTAACATATTTTTTTATATGCATGACATCTAAATTGTGTTTTAGTGTAAGAAAAGACCAATACTCAAGCTCGTAAAAAATAGATCGTTTAGTCTAATTCAGCTCGACAAGAACATTGCGTTTTATCTTCACACCCCCATAACTCGGATGTTTCCCCTTCTCACGCGTGGGCAATCTATCAAGTTGAGTCAGGATTTGAGCCCGATTAAATTTTCTAGGAGGATCTCCGTCTTCGGTTTCACCATTGAAATCACGTGACCTCCTCCATTTATGGGGCTTCTTTAAGAATCTTTTATGACCAACATAAGCCATTTTGCTTAACACACGCATAGATGGAGTGTCTTCATTACATGTAGGGCATGGCATGTAACCTTGCCCACTCCACCCAGACAAACTACTTCGAGCAGGAAAATCATTGATGGTCCATAAAACCATCGCTCTCATATTGAACTTCTGGCATGTAGCAATGTCTATGGTCTCGACACCTTTGAGTACCCATAAATCCTTTAGGTCATCAATCAAAGGCCTCAAGTAAACATCAATGTCCTTACTCAGGGATTTAGGTCCAGGAATTAACAACGTCAGCATTAAATAACTCTCTTTCATACATAACCACGGAGGCAGATTGTATGTTGTTAATATGACCGGTCACATGCTGTAAGACTGACTAAGGTTGCCGAACGGATTAAAACCATCAGCAGCCAACCTTAATCGAACATTTCAAACCCGTTTATCACATTGAAAACCCGTTAAACTCATTTATCACGTTAAACCCGCTTATCACATTGCAAACCCGTTAAACCCGTTTATATCAGATTATAAGGCCATTAAACTCGTATTCCATACACAATCCGTTTAGTATATGGTGTTTATTGCTTACTCTAAATGTATATCCATACATAGCCGACTACAAACCCGTTTATCACGTATATCCGCATTAAAAACCCGCATTACAAACCTGTTTGTGTTCGGCTTAGTAGGTTGTGCTTCTCGGCTGCGATCGGGTGTCCTGGCTGGCCTCGGCTCGTTCCCGCCTCTTTCTCGGCTATGCTCTCGAGTTCCCTAAAATAAGCAATTGAACCTAAGAAAAACTGATAACTTATTAGACCTCAAACTGGTCAGATTCTTGAGCTTTTGAAGCTCTCTAGTAAACGGACCATCTAAATTATTTTGTGATATCCCAAAAACCTCCAAGTTTTCACATTCACGGACCGCGCTAGGAATTAGACCCGACAAATAGTTCACACCCGCCTTGATTATCTTAAGTCGTTTCAATTTACCAATGGACTTACGAATCATCCTAGTGAGATTATTACTGTAAATGACAAGCTCTTCTATTGAAGTCAATTTGTCAATTTCACAAGAAATGAGAGGTGAATAAACGTTTGCCGACGACATGTCCCTGGGGATACCAGAAGGCAAATAAAAATAGAACATACCTTCGAATGTGGACTCGACTCGTTCTCGCCCCTCGGCTTGGTCTCGGCTTGGTCTCGGCTTATTCTCACCCTCGGCTCGGTCTCAGCTGCACTGTTAACTGCAAAAAAAATTAAAAATCTAAAATCAAACCTCAATTATCAGTAACCTTTAATTATCAGACTATAATTAACAAAATTAAAAAAATTATAATTAAACCTCAATTATCAATTAAACCTTTAATAAGCAAAACCTAAAATCAAACACCACCACCTGTTTAAAGGGTTAGAAAAAGAAGTAAAAGAATTATCATTTAGAGGGTTATGGAAAGAATTATGGTTTAGAGGATGAGGAGGATTTCGTGTGCTCGTGTACGCGTGAGTGGCGGTGTTGAGTGGTGGTGGGTACTGTCGGAGGTGGTGGTGGGTGTGGTGCCGAAAGTGGTGTAGAGAAGGAGGTGGTGGTGGTGTATAGTCAGAGGTGGTGGTGGGTGTGGTTCAATCGTCGACGAGATGTTAAGCGTTTTTGTGTTTTACTTTTTTTGCTAAGTGTTTTTCGTCCTGATCTGCTTTTGGTACTTTTCGAATCCCCGGGGACATGTCCCCAGGAAAAGTTATAGACTTTTGTCGTTTAGTGACTTGGCAAGATAACGAAAAATTGGTGGGAAGTGCCAAACTTAACCCCGGCGACAATAGTTTTTTTTACTAAATAACCTTTTTTTATTATTTTATATAATTATATATTTTATAAATAATAATTATATACTTTATAAAATATATAATTATTATTTATATAATTATATATTTTATAAATAATAATTATAATACTAATATAAAAAACATTCTGGTTTCTCGATTCGTTCTGGTCTGGCCGGTCTAGTTTCTCGGTCCGGTCTGATCGGTTCGGTCTGGTCCGGTCCGATCAGTTCGGTCCGGCCCGGTTCGATTTCTCGGTTCAACGTATGAGTCGATGTGTTATCGTTGTACATTATGTTAATACAAATAATGTCCAAAAACGTTATTTATATTTTTTGACCTCTCAATGTTTTGATAATAACAAAATGTATAAACGTTTACAAATTATTAATCGTAAAATTCTATTTCTAAGATTAGTAATCACTTAAGGTATGAACAAACAAATCATTAAGCATGATTAGTGATCAAAAAAATATTTCTCTTATCCATTACATTTTTACAAAAGAATTTCACAAAAAAATAATTATACAAAATATTTTCTAATTAAAAGAAAAGTTTTATTAAAAACTTAAAATTTGAAATTCAAAATTTCCCCCCAAAATGAAAGGTTTCATACCAGATACAGCCTTCCTCACAAAAAGATAAAAAAAGGGAGCGTGATCTACTGGGCGGCCCCCATATATATTTGGGACCGCCGTGACTGCCCCCAGTGACCGTTGAATTTTCCTGCCTATAAATACTGCTTCATTCCTTGCAGAAAATCAGACCTCTTTGCACGAAATTTTCTTTGCACAAAATTTTTCAGTCTTCTTTCTCTCTCTAAAAACCTTCTTTCTCTCACTAAATCTCTTGATCACTAACATTGCTTGATCTTGTTTCAAGTGATCTAATCTCTTCTTCTCATCTCTCCTCTCTATCAAGTGCAAGAGAAGAACATTCGTATTCGCCAAGAAACAAATTGTTATTTAGTGATCTCTCCTTTCTTCTTCTAAGTATCAAATCTCTTTTGTAATTATCTTGTGTAATTGTGTGATTAAGATTGTGTGTAAATCCGATAGTGTAGATCTTGTGAGTGTATAGTGTTTGTGAAGTGGTAGATTGGTTCTAGCTAAGATTAGGACTCGGCATTTAGCTTAGTGTTGGAAAATAACGTAAGCGACGTGTAAACGGTTTTCTCCGCCTGAAGGGAGCTTGTTGACATAGTGAAATCTCGAGTAGGATACTCGAGGAGTGGAGTAGGGAAAAGAAGAGCTTCGTAGCCGAACCACTACAAATCCTGGTGTCTTGGTTTAATTTTTCCTTCTCTCATCTCTTTATATATTGTTATGATTGTTATTTAGTATTAGTTTAGATATTTACATTGTTGATTCATATTGTTGATTGGTAGAACATACAACTCGAATCTACGTATTTTGAAAGAAATCTTTTAAAACGTAAAACATACCTGTAACTATTCAACCCCCCTTCTAGTTTTCACAATTGGTATCAGAAGCCAAGGTCACTCAAGATTTTTAAAATATACTGTATTTTAAAGCTTGGATCGATCTATGGATTCCGAAAAATATCTAGAAGGGCAATCCATGCAAAGACCACCACTTTTTGAAAGTGACAGTTTTATTTATTAGAAAAATAAATTCGAGACATATGTTAAATCAAAAGATCTTGATCTCTGACATATTATTACTAATGGTATTTTCAACCTATTCAACAAAATCTAGAAACTAAATTAGATGAGGTTATCCCTTTTGAAAAACAAAGTGTGAATGATTCTAAAAAAGAACTTTGAGCGAAAAATATGAAGCTAAAATGGTTTAGTTACAAATGCTTTGCCAAGAAAAGATTATAGAAAGATTTTTTAAATTTTAATAACGCAAAAGAAATTTTGGAAAACTTTGTTTAATCACCCCTCAAGGAATAACCAAGTTCAAAATAACAAGATCGACCTATTTGGTAGTACAACACTATGAACAATTTTCTCATTCTTTTTGAAGATGAATCTCTATAGATACGTGCTTTTCTAGATTTAATACATCATGGACTAAGGCTAAAAGCTTCTTGATGAAGGTATTCTAGCAAGAACTAATGAGGAAGTTTCTTAGATTCTACATCCTAAATGAAGACCAAAGGTCAACGACAATTGAAGATTCAAAGACTTAACATCACTCTCTCTTATTGACCTTATATCAGGAACCCAAAGTTTAATTGAAATTATCATCAAGAAAGATTGATGAAATAGTCAAAGTAAAAGGAGAAAGGAAATAGCTTGGCCTTTAAAATAAAAAAAAGGCTAAAGAAAGAATCTAGTGATAGGAGTGTCTCGAATACTGGAAGTAAAGAGAACGAAGAATAAGCCCATGTGGGTGGTGTTAGGAGACTTCAAGAACGAATCGTTTAAGATGAATAGTGAGAGAGATATGCGTGTCAGGGCGTACAGCCTGGCTGGGAATGGTCTAGCACGTACATATCGACACTTATTGCCATAGAAGGCCTGTGAAGATGAGACAGGCTATAAAGACATCATGAAAGCTCAAGTACATGTTTCAAGACTTCCGCTACTCTGATACCGTACGTCTTTCTTGAAGTGACAAAGTATTAAAGTCAAAGAATTTCAAAGAAGTTTCCGTCACTCTGATACCGAACGTCTTTCTCGAAGTGACGAAGTGTTAAAGTTAAAGAATTTCAAGAAAGATGCAACATTAAAGCTTTTCAAGTCAACAAATCAAGAAAGGTATGAGCATGTCGGTCCAGAAGTCACAAGTTCACAAGATGGCAAAGTTACAAGATGGCGAAACGAGATTATGCTTGGTTGATGATCTCACAGTGCTCAAGATCACACTTTCACAAACAAGTCAAGATAAAGGAACAAGCTCGAGCCTAAAGTCAAAGATCACTACAACAATTCACAAGTTAAAGATTGAAGTTAAAAACTACGAGCTGAGGACTAAAGATAAAGCATAGTATGCTAGGACTATATTTTTATAAATTGGAGTGACCTCCCTTAGGGGGAGATTGTTAGGATCAAGAAAAGTCTCGACCACTTCCAATATTTACTAGTCAAAGCCCGTAGTTAGATATATTAAACATATTAAGCTAATATGGCCCAAGGCCCGTGGTAAGCCCATCAATAGGCCACATGGTCGGCCAAACTAATGTATAAATACCCTCTCCATAGCTTGGAGAGGGTGTTGGTTGGTTTTGTATTCTCACTTTGCTAATGAATTATATGTTTCTTACTTTCTCTCTCTAGAATACATCTATCCTTCCTCTTTCTCTCACTAAGTTCCTTCCTATTTCATATCAAAGATTACTTGTATTCTTCAATTGGTATCAGAACCATGGAGTGGTGTGTTTAGTTTTTGTTTTTAAGCTTTCTTGTTGGTTCGTTTTTGCAAAATCGTCCTTTATTTTTTCTTTTCTTTTGATTCCAAAGCTATTGTGTACACTAAAGGATTATTTACCTTGGTAAATCTGATCTAGTATCTTTATGATATAGGTGTACAAGCTTAGAATCAAGAAAAATATCATTTTTGTTACATTTTTGTGTTCGAAAATCTTATAAAGAGCAAAATCTTGATTTTAAATTTTTCGGCTTAAAAACCTTAAAGTTTTCATTTTTCTTGTTCCTATAGGTTTAGTAACACTAGTTGTACAAGTATTTTTGCAAAACAATCATCAAAAATGTGTCTTTTTGTGTTTTTAAGTTTTTGGGTTTCGTAGTAGTGGAAGTCGAACAACTGAAGTCGAACAACTGAGTCGAACAACTCAAGTCGAACAACTGAGTCGAACAACTCAAGTCGAACAACCTTATTTCAGTGGAAACCGAACAACCTTGTTTCAGTGGAAACCGAACAACCTGATTTCAGTGGAAACCGAACAACCTGATTTCAGTGGAAACCGAACAACCTTGATTCAGTGGAAACCGAACAACCTTGTTTCAGTGGAAACCGAACAACCTTGTTTCAGTGGAAACCGAACAACCTTGTTTCAGTGGAAACCGAACAACCTTGTTTCAGTGGAAACCGAACAACCTTATTTCAGTAGAAACCGAACAACCTTGTTTCAGTGGAAACCGAACAACCCTACTTCAGTGGAAACCGAACAATTCACTAATTGAAACCGAACAACTCAAGTCTTTCAAAATTACACGGTTTATTTCGTTGACTTGTAAAATCCCGTGAAACATTAACTTATTTTTCCCGGTTTTGTCAAGAATTGTAAAATCCCGTGTAGTTTCATAAATTAAAACACTTAAAAGACAACTTAATTAAACACAATTACTTTCTACCACCGTCCGATCAACCAAGTAATCATTTAATATATACATTTCTCAATGACGACTCTTGCTGACAAAGCTATCCTTTCGGGTGCTGACAATCGTCCACCCATGTTGGAAAAGGATATGTACGATTCTTGGAAAAGCAGAATGGAACTATACATGCTAAATAGACAAAATGGACGAATGATCCTTGAATCCGTTGAAAGTGGTCCACTCATTTGGCCTTCAATTATGGAAAATAGAGTTACAAGGCCAAAGAAATATTCTGAGTTATCTGCTACAAAAGCACTTTAAGATGATTGTGATATCAAGGGAACTAATATCATTCTCTAAGGACTACCACCTGAAGTCTATGCATTGGTTAGCAATCATAAAGTCACCAAGGAACTTTGGGAAAGAATTCAACTTCTCATGCAAGGAACTTCATTGACGAAACAGGAAAGGAAGTGTAAGCTTTATGATGAATTTGATAAGTTTGCTTATAAGAAGGGGGAATCACTTCGTGAATTCTACTTGTGATTTTCACTGCTACTCAACGACATAAACATTTACAACATGAAACTAGAACAATTTCAAGTGAACACAAAGTTTTTGAATACCCTTCCTCCTGAATGGAGCAAATTTGTGACAGATGTCAAACTGGTTCGAGATTTGCACACAACTAACATCGATCAGCTTCATGCTTATTTGGGACAACATGAATTTCATGCAAATGAGGTTCGTTTAATGTATGAACGCAATTCAGATCTGCTTGTTTTGGTTGCAACTCATCAGATGACCCAGTCTCCTTATCAAACTCATCAAAATTCACACCAAAATACTCAATTTCAACCACAAGTTTCATCATATCAGTCTCCACAGTATGGTTCACCTTATCAGTCTCAACAATACTCAACTCATCAATCATCAACACCTCTTTCAATCACTTATCCATCCAATGATTATCAGTCATCAATTCACCACAACATCTATTCTCCATCATCATCTATACCTCAATTGGAATATCCTCCCTCAGTTGATCAACAATCTGAATTTTCCCAACAAGAATCAGGTTTAATTGTTCCAGTGTAGACAGTTAATGATTCCTTTTTATGCCATCAATCACAAGGCTGTCATTTTTGACTACTGTCGTCACTTCCCGTTATCCCACTACCAATAACCAGCTGAGAAACTCGTCAAACCCTAGGCAACAAGCTACCATTAATAATGGAAGAGTAACATTACAACCAATTCAGGGGAGACAAACTTCTGTAGCTGCGGGTACTTCAAGGACTTATACTCCGGGAGCAAGTGGAAACAATTCTGGAAAACAAAGAACAGTTATCTGCTACAACTGCAAAGGGGAAGGCCACATGTCCAAACAGTGCACCAAACCAAAGAGGAAAAGGGATGATTCGTGGTTTAAGGATAAAGTGTTGTTGGTTCAAGCTCAAGCAAGTGGTCAAATTTTACATGAGGAGGAACTCGCATTTTTGGCAGATCCAGGAATTCTAGAAGGTCAAGCCACACAGACTATCATAACTCACAATGCTGCTTATCAAGCTGATGATTTGGATGCATATGACTCTGATTGTGATGAACTTAACACTGCCAAAGTTGCTCTCATGGCGAATTTATCTCACTATGGTTCAGACGCTCTTTCTAAGGTACACAATCATGATAATGTGAATAATGATATGACTAATCAAGTTGTGCAGGCTATGCCGTCTTCTGAACAGTCAAATGTTGTGAACCATTTAGAGACTGAAATAACCATTTGATTTTTGTTTGTGTGATAGCAATATCATTCCTTATTCTATTAGTATCTGACGAATCAACAACAGTATCGTTTCAAAATTCTAACTCTCCTACACAACAAGATGATTTGATCTTAATCTGTGATTGAACAACTACAACCCAAGTAGTTCATTGTCCCAGACAAATCTAGAAATAAAAGTGCAATGATATACTTTAACTGCCTGTAGCATGAACGATAGTAAGAACAAGTCAAAGTGTAGAAAGAAGGACAAAACGTGAATATAAAGAGTCAAATAACGATTCCAGATTCATGTGCACAGTCTGTAGAGATTGATCATCTTAAACGAACTCTTCAGAACATTTGAAGATGCAAAGGAAACCTTGTATTGCAAACGGTTACACGTCCTCAAAAATGAGATTTTAAGAAATGAAGAAACTAGAAACCTTGATAGGGAAATAGCCCCCCCCCCCTTAGAAAAAGCAATCAAAACAACAAGATAATGATCGTTTTATAAAGAGATCAGTCTGCATAAAACTGTATACACATTGACGAAACCTCAGTTGATTACTAATTGATTAATACCATCTAAACAAGCTCTTAGTTTCAAATCCTTTCTATCTGAAGAAAGCTCAGTATTTGGAACCTATGCTATATGTTAGTGATATAATTTAGAAAACCAATCCTATTATGATCCCTGACTTAGAAGAGACCTTAACACTTGTTCAAAAATGCTTTTAAAACATAAGGATAATATCATACAAGAAAAGATAAAACAAATTGATACCACACCAATCAATTATGCTGCTCTTAATAAACTTTATAAAGATTTTGAAACACGGTTTATTCCACAAACTGAATAATCTGCTGAACAAGCCATTTGGTCGCATAACTCTGTGAGTTCCTCAGAACCCAATCTTTCTGATAGACCCACCAATGTTAAGGTTCCTAAAGAACTTCCAAAAGTCAGCATGGTTATACAGTTTTGAAAAAACTTGAAATACCATCTTTCATACTTAGATTTGGTGAATCAAAGAAAGAACCCACGCCCACTCTCTATCTCTCTACTCTCTCTCTACATATATCTCCTGTAGGGTTTTGAACATACAATAAGCTTGTTTTAGACACACACACACACATTCCATTTGTAAAATCTCTGAAGGACTTATTTAGTACATTCAACCAACAATTGGTTGATGAACTTGCTAGAAGTCCAAAATGTCTTCTATCAAATGAACATGTTGTGGAACAACATCGTGTAGAGTCAAAAACATTTGAAGTTAAAATGAATCAAGCTTTGAACGAAAATGAATGACTCTTGGAACAAGTGATGAGCAATGATATTGTGAACTTGATTGTAAATTTGTCTATGGATTTTGCCTCTGTAAATGTGCATGAATGTGAAAAGTGTCTCAAACTTGAGACTGCGCTTCAAAAGGGTTTTGTTGAAAAAGAGATTTACGATAAACTGTTCAAAAGGTTTACCACTCTTGAAAACATGCATTTCGCTAGAAGTTTGATACTCAACTTAATTAGGAGAATATATCTCTCAAAGGACAATTCTTTTCAAAATCAAAGTGCTCAAGTCCTTGATCAATTGTTTTGAAATAAATAATTGAAGCTCAGTCCCAAAAGAAAGACATGGTTCATAAAGGAATTGAAAAGATAGAATAAATCCCCAGTGGAAATAAGATTAAGATGCGATCAAAACAGGACATAGAAAGATTGAAACCATAAAATTGAATTGGATCAGAGGGGTGACAAAGCTTATTATTGAGAATGACGATTGAAACAACCTATAAGCAACTTTTATGCGATCGATTAAACCAACACGTGTTCGATCAAAAGAACAATGTGCTGACTTAACTAATCAATTCAATCGAAAGTCTGTAGAAATTTCTGATTTAAAAGCTTGTATATAGGAAAAGATTTTGGTAATACAACTCTCAAGATAAATTGAGGAAACTCAAAGTAACTATTTAGCTAATATTAAGTTACAACATCATCCTAGAGATCTATTAGATTAATACAAACCAATAACCCCTAAGATAATGAACAAAAGGCAAGCTCACACTGCCCTATTAAGCACACTCAGGAAGAAGCTGTATTCTATAGGATTAGATAGATCATATTAAAGTTAAACTATCCCCTAGGGATCCAACCATATATGAATCCTGCCTGATAAGTATACTAAACTAATTAAGGAGTTGCTTTCAAAAATCAGTAAAACCTGCCCTAGTATCAACAATTTCGGAGAATAATTAGTGGCTGTGACCCCAATGAATAAAGTCAAAAGAGTTAGACTCACTGAGCCCGTCACATCCTCAAGAAACACAATCACAAAAAGGCCTCTACATCAAACCTAGCTTCTAACAAACCTATGTTGTCTTCTACAGGAGTAAAACCATCTACTAGTGCTAGCAGATTACAGCCTTTTGTCAAGAACAAAGAAAGATAGATTTCGGCAAACACAAAGTAGTACTCAGAAATACAGTAGAAGCCCACCCTAGGAAAGTTAAATCTAGTTTAAAAAATAAAGATCATGTTGTTGCACCTAAAGGAACTGCTATTGCCAGCAATTCAAGCTTTAATGCTAATACTAAATGCTTAATGTGTAAAGTGTAATGGTTGCATGCTTTTCTGATAATCATGATTTTGTGGTGTTCTTGATATATCAATAATTGAATGCTCGACAAAATCTAATCTGCTCAGAAACAACAAATAAAAGGTTTGGAAACCAACAGGAAAGATGTTTACAACTATTGGATATATTTGGAGACCTACTGGTCGAACCTTCACTATCGTAGGAAATGCGTTCCCTTTAACTAGGATTACCACTACTACTGAAGCACCCCTTAGGAAACCAGTTGTTTCTAGATAAGAGGAAACATCTCAAACCTGCTGTAACATTGTCTATTTACGAAAACCTAGGAACTCTAAAACTAATGTTCCTGTTAGCAAATCTAAGGTTCTTCAATCTGTATCTGCTAACAAAAAGGAACCCAGTAAATCTTGGGGATCCATAATTTCCGATGTTCCATCTTCCTCTCTTAATGAATGCAGGTCATCCAAATTGTCCTCTGGTATTTGGACTCCGGCTGCTCCAAGCATATGACCGGAGATCGCTCTCAGCTCACCAATTTCGTCAACAAATTTTTGGGTACAGTCAAATTCGAAAATGATCATGTGGCAAAGATTTGGTCCTCTATATATCTTGATTATCAGATTGGGAATGTTACGATATCAAGGGTTTACTATGTGGAAGGACTTGGACACAACTTATTCTCCGTTGGGCAGTTTTGTGATTCGAACCTTGAGGTTGCTTTTTGTCAACACACCTGCTTCATTCGTAATTTAGAAGGTGTTGATTTATTGACTGGATCTCGAGGCAACAATCTGTATACTCTGTCTCTTGGAGACATGATGGCGTCCTCTCCTATATGTCTCTTGTCAAAGGCCTCAAAGACTAAGTCCTGGCTATGGCACCGACGTTTGTCTTATCTAAACTTTGGTGCAATCAACCATTTAGCTAGACATGGTCTTGTTCGAGGTCTCCCTAAGCTTAAATTTGAAAAGGACCATCTGTGTTCTGCATGCGTAATGGGTAAGAGCAAGAAGAAACCCCACAAACCTAAATCTAAAGACACCAATCAATAAAAACTCTATCTGTTACACATGTATCTGTGTGGACCAATGCGTGTCGCAAGTGTTAATGGAAAGAAGTACATCCTTGTCATCATCGATGATTACTCACGATTCACATGGGTTAAGTTCTTAAGGTCAAAAGATGAAGCTCCAGATTTCATAATCAAGTTTCTTAAGATGATCCAACTGCGGCTGAAAGTACCTGTTCGACGCATCAGAACAGATAATGGAACTGAATTTGTTAATCAAACGTTGCATGAATATTATGAGAAGGTTGGTATCTCTCACGAAATATCTGTAGCTCGCTCTCCACAGCAAAATGGTGTCGTTGAAAGACGGAATCGTACGCTAATTAAAGCTGCTCGCACAATGTTGATTTATGCAAACGCTCTGTTATTTCTATGGGATGAAGCAGTGGCTACCACATGTTACACCCAAAATCGTTCCATCATACGCCTTCGTCACGGGAAAACACCATATGAGCTTTTACATGACAAACTTTTTGACTTATCTTTCTTCCATGTATTTGGTGCACTCTGCTATCCAACGAATGATAGTGAGAATTTGGGCAAGTTACAACCAAAGGCTGATATTGGTATTTTCATTGGTTATGCACCCATGAAGAAAGCATTTCGAATTTACAACCGACGTACCAGATGAATCATTGAGATAATTCATGTAGATTTTGATGAGCTGACTACGATGGCTTCTGACCACAGCAGTTCAAGACCTGTACTTCATGAAATGACTCATGCAACAATCAATTCAGGACTCGTGCCAAACCCTCCTCCTTCAACACCGTTTGTACCACCTTTGAGAAATGACTGGGATATGTTGTTTTAACCATTGTTCGATGAATTACTCAATCCCCCACCTAGTGTTGATCACCCAGCCCCTGAAGTCGTTGCTCCAATGAATGAAGTAGCAGCTCCAGTACCCGCTGTATCAACCGGTTCACCTTCCTCAACTACAATTGAAAAAGATGCACCATCACCAAGTAACTCTCAAACAACACCTGAAACTCAACCTCCCGTCATTCCTAACGATGTTGAAGAAGACAATCATGATATTAAAGTTGCACATATGGGTAATGATTCGTACTTTGGCCTCCTAATTCCAGAAATTCCTTCTGATCAATCTTCATCGTCGGATTCTATTCATACAAATGTGCCTCCCGATCACCAAATTTCTGAACACAATAACAAATAGACTAAGGATCATCCACTTGAAAATATAATCGGTGAACTCGCTAGACCAGTTTCCACAAGGCTGCAGTTACATAAGCAATCTCTTTTTTGTTAGTACGATGCTTTCCTCACTGCTGTTGAACCCAAGACGTATAAAGATGCTTTGACTAAATCTTGCTGGATCGAAGCAATGGAAGAAGAGCTCAATGAGTTCGAACGCCTGGAAGTATGGGAGCTCGTACCCCGACCAGATAAAGTTATGGTTATTACTTTGAAGTGGATCTACAAAGTAAAGCTAGATGAACTGGGAGGTATTCTAAAGAACAAGGCTCGATTAGTGGCTCATGGTTACCGTCAAGAAGAGGGAATTGATTTTGAAGAGTCTTTTGCTCTGGTTGCAAGATTAGAGGCTATAAGGATTTTTCTCGCGTTTGCTGCTCATATGAACATGGTCGTCTACCAAATGGATGTAAAGACTGCGTTTCTGAATGGTAATCTATGGGAAGAAGTTTATGTTAGCCAGCCGGATGGGTTTGTGGATTCAGATAATCCCAATCACGTGTACAAGCTAAAGAAAGCTCTTTATGGGTTGAAACAAGCTCCACGCGTGTGGTATGATATGTTATCTTCATTCCTGCTATTCCAAAACTTCTCCAAAGGCTCAGTGGATCCTACTTTGTTCATCCCTAGGGAAGGCAAGGAACTACTTCTGGTACAAATATAGGTCGATGATATTATCTTTGCTGCATCTATACCTAAACTTTGTGACTTATTTGCTAAAATAATGTGTTCAAAATTTAAGATGTCAATGAATGGGCATAATTCATTTTTCTGCTTAGGACAATGATTCTTAAAGTCCAGAGGCGTCTTTACTTGAGAACTAGTAAAAATTGCCCTTGAATCTTTAAAGAACATACGGTTTTGACACTTGTGACCAGTGGTAACTCCCAGTGTGGTGAAGAAATTCAAAACTGGATTGAGATTATAGAAGGGAACGTCGTTGATCACATCACACTATCGTGGCATGTTGGCGTTCCACCGTTATCTCACAGCCAGTAGGACCTGACCTACAATTTGCTATTATGACTTGTGTGCCTGGGTATCAGAACGACTACCAAAAAGCACTTACATGCAGTCAAAAGGATCTTTCGGTATCTAAAAGGAACCGTCAATCGGGGACTATAGTATCCGAAGGATTCTTCAATTGCACTAACAACATTTACAGATGCGGATCATGTTGGGTGTCAAGATACACGCCGTAGCACATCTGGTAGTATGCAGTTTTTGGGAGATAGACTTGTTAGTTGGTTATCAAAAAAGGCAGAAAAGCGTTGCGATATCCAGTACGAAAGTTGAATATATTGCTTTGTCTGGCTGTTGTGCTCAAGTCCTTTGGATGAGATCACAGCTTACCGACTATGGACTTGGATTCAATAAAATTCCAATGTATTGTGATAACAAAAGCGCTATTGCCTTATGCTGCAACAATGTTTTCTACATTCTAGGTCGAAGCTATAGACATCAGATTTCACTTTATCAGGGAGCAAGTTTGAGAATGGGGTGATGAACTTTACTTGTTCATACGGAATAGCAACGTGCGGAATATCTCAAAAGCCTTGCAAGAGAAAGAATTGATTTTCTTATCCAACAAGCTAAGAATGCAGAGTTTTAGCAGGAGACTCTCAAAATTGGCAGGATGTAGTTGATAAATAGTGTGGTACTATTTTTCAAATATCCTGTATTCTATGTTATTATATATTAAAACCATAAAAACCAAAAAGATTTTTCATTTTTTTGAAAATTTTTATAAAAACAAAATACAAAAATATAATATTCATAAAACCAAAGAAAAAATTAAAAATTGAGAAAAACATAAAAGGAGGTAATAATGGCATGTCTTCTGAAATCGCTAACTTTACGGTCTTAGAAAATGTCATTTAATAAGGTAGAGGCTTTTGTAAAATGAAGTTCGAGCTGAAGTTCAAAATGTTTTCAAACATGCAAATGGGCTTGCTATTATTTTAGGATAGCAACCCAGGGTCATCATCTATAAAGGGCAAGTATTTCAAAAAGCAAACTTGACCTCTCAAGGGAATTTATTCTCGGCTCTATGGTTCTACTTTAGACCATGCAAAATGCTTGTGATTACTTTGCATCAAATCGTGTTTCCTATATTACAAATTAATGTACGTTATCCTGTTGTCAGTGCGCTTTGCTTTGTCAAAATAAGAGATATTCTTATTTTTATTGGTAAAAAAGTTGTCTTCATAATGAATCAGTGTTTTCAGTAATCACAAAAAGATTTTCAAAGATAATTCGACCACTCAAACAATGACAACAACTCTTTAAATCGAAAATAGGTCATTATTTGAGGAAGAGAAAGCGTCATCAAATAATCTTTTAAAACGGTCTTTCAAAATAAGTCACGGAATAAACGGATATGATGAAAGGCACATGCAAGAGTTTGGTCGAGCTAGAATATTTCTTTGAAGAAGTCTACATGGCAACCACGGATCAACTGGATTGGAACAACCCTGAAGGACAGCAATATCCTCATGATCTACGAAAGCCACTACCATTGATACCTAACTCTCGCGGTCGTCAAGTTATACCGTTTGATCACTTCATCAACAACGACCTTGCGTATCTATCTGGTGGTGTCTCAAGCTGAACATATGCAACTTTCGTTATAAAGACCAAGGCTGCAGATTATAGTCATATCAAATGGATTGAAGATTTGGTCCCTAACACAATGTGGAGTGAAGTGCCGGTCAACTACGACAAACATGCACTTTGGGGAATTTCTCATTGGGGATGCAAACGTCAACAACTCTATGCATTTGCTGCTAACATGGAATCTGCTCGTGATGTCTACTACAAACGTAGAATCATTACTGTCACAAAACTTTAGATTGTCGAATGGCATGGCTACAAACATTTGGATTGGATCACCGTTCGTAGAGATGATGACAATCTATATACATTCAAGGAAGGAGACTTCAAGAGGCTTCGCCTTCAAGACATCGAAGATATGCTGATCCTTCTTGCACAAGGCAATCTGACAAATCTCAATGTTAAAGATCATCTAGCTTTTGGTGTCTCTCTGAGGATGTTTACAAGAAGTATTTTCATCTAAAGGCGTGTTGAAGATCTTTAGTTAGGTGTCGAGAGTTACCAAAAGAAGCTCAACATCACAAAGCCGGATACATACAGATCTGAACTCAAACGCAGGGATGCCTATACAGCATATTCCAATCCTAGAGGCTGCATCTATCAGAACAAAGACAAGAAGAATAAATTGATACGTATTGATGAACTCCACAAGTTTAGTGACAGTACACTCGATGATGTTCGGATTGCTCTTAATGATCGTCTAAAAGGGATTAGGATGGAATATTTACCACAGACAATATGGAGACAAAGTGATAGGGAACGAGAAAAAGCTATGATCTAGGCGATCTACAAACAGCTCAAGTCGAGGAGGATAATGAAAAGTTTGGAAATATTTGTTGGTGGGAGACCATACGGGGGTGACTTTCGGCTGCTGCAAAGGACCATATGATCTATCATATGATGTCCTCATCATAACAGGTCAATCCTTGTACGTAATAAATAACTTGTGACATTTGTATATATGTAGTGTAGACTTTATGGTGATAATAAGTAATGCTTGAGTACAAAATTTTCAAGAATGTCTTATATACCCTCAAAAATTAAGGGGGAGAATTAAAATGTTCCTGTTAGATATTATGTAACATTTTGTCCCCGAATGTTTAATCAATTGATATACAAAATATCAAGGGATTAACATTTTGGATAAGGGGAGAAAATGTGATTAAACTGAATCTAATATTATATTGAAAGATGTGATCATATAAAATAGACTCAATGCACTCCACACTTAGCATGTACTACGATTACGATGCACATGTAAAGGGGGAGCTTTTAGTGATAATGAAAAACTCTCAAAGTGTAAATCTTTTGATATTTATATCAAACAATTTGATTGAACTTTTCAATGATTTTGGAAGGATTGTGATGAAATACCAAAAAGACCGACCATGTACTTAAATTTATGGAGTTATAAGGCGGTTAGGCATAGGTATTCAAATCCCATGATCCAGCCAGAACTGGAGGGATCTACCCAGGGATATCCACTAGTTAGTGTAGAAGTTCTTAGGTATGATACAAAAGGAGAAAAAGTAAGAATCGGGAATATTGCTAACTGAGATGGAGCTAACACTGGAACAAACCTAACAAGGTGTTAGTCATGAAGTCTCGATAAGCATTGAAGGAGTTGAAGACTAAAAAAGAAATGTAAGGATAAAGGGTGTAAAGAAAGAAGCCCTCCATACACTTAGGCAGAAACCGGGTCACCACATAAACTGTCAAAAACACTAAGGTGTTATCTGACATTGAAGACAGTCATGGACCTAGTGACGCTAAGCGCAACCCTCCCTTGCCACTCAAGGTCTCTCAACAGAATCTTGTTTCATTTCTCATAAAGATTACACGCATTTCTATCGACTTTCTCACTCCGAGTTAGTTGATATTGAAAAGGTGGCAGTCTGCTCCTGTAACACCCTCAGTTTTACATATAGCAGCGGAAGCTAATCTGTGGTATTACTTCATGGATACAACAATTATAATCATATAAAACGACTCAAATGAGACGTTTATCAAAAGATACGTTATCATTCATTTAAAATCAGAGTTTTACAAAGGCAAGTCCCAAAATCTAGAAACATAAAATGTAAATGATAACAAGTTTTAGCCATCTTCAAGTCCATGCCACTCCGTGTCATAAGTTGCTCAATTACCTGAGATAAACATGCTAAAAAGTCAACACAATGGTTGAGTGAAATTCATAGGTTTGAAATGTAATAGTTGAATACAAGTTATCATAATGGAAATATTGGTATTGCAGGGATAATTATCATGGAGAACATTATTATCATGGATAACAGTATTATCATGTAGAACAGTATTATCATGGAGAACAGTATTATTACCCGAAACTCATGAATCACATAAGAGATATTAAAGAGATATTAAAGAGATATTGGGAGATATTACCCAAAGAGATATTGGGAGATACTACCCAAACAGATATTAAAGAGATATTGGGAGATACTACCCAAAGAGACATTAAAGAAATATTGGGAGATACTACCCAAATAGATATTAAAGAGATATTGGGAGATACTATCCAAATAGATATTAAAGAGATATTAGGAGATACTACCCAAATAGATATTAAAAAGATATTAGGAGATATTACCCAAAGAGATATTAAAGAGATATTGGGAGATACTACCCAAAGAGACATTAAAGAGATATTGGGAGATACTACCCAAAGAGACATTGGGAGATACTACCCAAAGAGACATTGGGAGATATTACACAAAGAGATATTGGGAGATATTACCCAAAGAGATATATAAGAGATATTGGGAGATACTACCCAAATATATATTTCCATGTACCTAGGCAATAATATATCAGGATAGCATATAGTTTAGCATAACACTTACATTCATGATTTTATAGTAGGTG
>BQNB010010196.1:31702-84622 GCA_026074375.1 Tanacetum coccineum
GGGGGGACCAAAATGGTTTTTAATATTTTATGATGCTAGTGCTCCTTGTTTGATTTAATTTCCAAGTCTTCCATGCATATGCTTACATTTTAAATAAAACACGATTCACGCAAGTAACGAAATGAATAACGGTATCACTGAATATTATGAAATTTTAAATATTGCCTTAAAATATAAAAACGTGGCTATTGGCAAAATACTACAACGTTTGGTTTCCCGGTTCACTCCCGGCGATGATTCTCAGATAAATAGCGGGAAAACTTCCCAGTTAAACGTAAAAGTTAAACGAAACTTTAAAAATTCAAATTAGAGACTGGTACCAGCTAAATTAATGAACGGAAATTTATGTGGTGTCACAAGTTGAACAAGTTGACTGTCAAGAGTCGTTATCCTCTATCGAGAATCGACGATTTATTTGACCAACTGTAAGATTCTAGTGTGTATTCTAAGATCGATCTGCGATCAGGATATCACCAGTTACACATTAGAGAAGAGGACATTCCAATTACTGCATTTAGAACTCGGTATGGTCACTTTGAGTTCCAAGTAATGTCGTTTGGATTAACTAATGCACCAACTGTGTTTATGGACTTGATGAACCGAGTATGCAAGCCAGATCTTGATAAGTTCATCATAGTATTCATCGATGATATTTTGGTTTATTCTAAGGACGAAGAAGAGCACAAAAGGCATTTGAAGATTATTTTGGAGTTGCTTAAGAAAGAGAGATTATACGCTAAGTTTTCAAAGTGTGATTTTTGGCTAGATTCGGTATAATTTCTTGGTCATGTGATTCATCGTAGTGGTGTTCATGTTGATCCTGCCAAGATCGAACCATTAAGAATTGGACTACACCAACGATGCCAACAAATGTGAGGCAATTTCTTGGATTGGCTGGTTAATATCGGAGGTTTATTGAAGGTTTTTCTTTGATTTCTAAGCCGCTGGCTAAGTTGACTCAGAAAGATAAGAAATACAAGTGGGGCAAAGAAAAAGAGGAAGCTTTTCAGACATTGAAGCAGAAGTTGTGTAGTGTACCGATCTTAGTGTTACCCGAAGGAACCGATGATTTCATGGTAAATTGTAACGCATCACTTAAATGTTATGGAGCCATGTTGATGCAAAGAGAAAAGGTGACAGTGTATGCTTCTAGACAATTGAAGGTCCATGAAGAGAATTACACTACTCACGATTTGGAGTTAGGAGCCGTTGTTTTCACTTTTAGGTTATGCAGACATTATTTTTATGGGACGAAGTGTGTGGTTTTCACCGATCATAAGAGCCTACAATATATTTTGAATCAGAAGGAGCTGAACTTGTGACAACAGAGATGGATAGAGTTGTTAAGTGATTATGATTGTGCGATTCGGTATCATCCTGGAAAAGTAAATGTTATAGCTGACGCCTTAAGTCAAAAGGAAAGGAATAAGCCATTACGTGTTCGAGCATTGATGATGACTGTTCACAATGATCTACCAAAGCAGATTCGTGAAGCTTAGAAGGAAGCGATGAAAAGGAAGAATGTAAGGGCAAAGAATTTCGGGAGATTGATTAAGCAAATATTTTAGTTTCGCCCTGATGAAACACATTGTTTTGGAAATCATGCTTGGTTGTCGCGATTTGGTGGATTGAGAGATTTGGTTATGCATGAGTCGCATAAGTCCAATTATTCTATCCATCCAGGATCAAACAAGATGTATCAAGATTTAAAGCTGTTGTACTGGTGGCCGAATATGAAAGCAAATATTGCCACGTATGTAAGCAAGTGTTTGACTTGTGCGAAGGTTAAAGCTGAGCATCAGAAACCGTCTGGGTTACTGTAACAACCTGAGATTCCAGTATGGAAGTGGGAAAGGATTACTATGGATTTTGTGAGTAGTTTGCCAAGAACGTTGAGTGGGTATGATACGATTTGGGTTATTGCTGATCGACTAACCAAATTAGCTCATTTCCTACAAATGAAGAAAATGGATAGTATAGAGTAGCTTACGCAACTATATTTGAAGGAAGTTGTGTGTAGGCATGGTGTTCCTATTTCGATCATTTCGGATCGAGATAGTCATTTTACGTCTAGATTCTGGAAATTTCTTCAGAACGCATTAGGGACGAATTTGGATATGAGTACTGCTTCCCACCCTTAAACGAATGGTCAAAATAAAACAACAATACAAATGCTAGAAGATATGTTGCGTGTCTATGTGATCAACTTTGGAAGTAGTTGGGATCGCCATCTGCCATTGGTCGAGTTCTTATATAATAATAGTTATCACGCAAGCATTAAGGCTGCACCACATGAGGCTTTGTACGGATGGAAATGTAGATCACCTGTATGCTAGAGTGAGGTTGGGGATAGCCAACTCACCAGTTCAGAATTGATCTGTGATACGACTGAGAAGATCGTCCAGATTAAGAACCATTTGTTAACTGCCCGTAGTCACTAGAAAAGCTATGCAGATAAAAGAACTAAGTCGTTGGAATTTGAAGTCAGTGATATGGTACTGCTCAAGGTATCGCCATAGAAGGGCGCTGTGCATTTTGGAAAGCGCGGAAAGTTAAGTCCACGTTACATTGGGACATTCAAGATTCTAGCTAGAGTTGGTCCTGTAGCTTATACGTTGGAGTTACCTGAAGAGTTGAAAGGGATTCATAGTACTTTTCATGTTTCGAATCTTAAGAAATGTCTAGCGGAAGGCGACATTGTTGTTCCAATGGATGAGATTCAAGTTGATGATAAGTTGCATATGATGAGCCAGTGGAAGTTGTTGATAGAGAGGTCAAGCGACTTAAGCAAAGTAGGATACCTATCGTTAAAGTTCGTTGGAATTCGCAAAGAGGTCCAAATTTTACTTGGGAGCGTGAGGACCAGATTAACAAATCGGATAAGTCGAGCTGAGCACCGAGACGGCGCTCCTTAAAGGAGAGGAGAATGTAACAACCCGAGTTTCAAGTCAACATCTATCCCGAGCTAAGATAATAATTTTTGCTACGTACTTAATTATAGTCATTTATGCTAAATATGTTTTGATGAAAATTTCCATTTATAGGGTAATTTCAAGCCGTGATTGTGTTTCTATTTGTTTTTAGCGTCTAAGAAAGTCAAAAAAAAAAATTATTGTTGCTCCGAGAGCGTGATTATGTTATTTTTGTATTTTACGGCGTTTCCCAGAGTTTTTGTAAAAACCATGTTTAAATGTCATGTTTTACGTGATTTAATGTTTTATTAAACATTTTAAAGTAAAATTAGTGGGGACGTATTTAAAATATTTTCTAACATGGTGTGACCCGAGTCTTTAGCCGATTTTATTAATAAAATAAATACTTGTACTAGTTTTAAAAGGGCTTAAGGATGGAAGGACTAAAATTGCCAAAGTGCTAAACTTGTTTTCTATAAAATAAACCATACACACACACTTATAACTTTTACCAACAAAATTTCTCTTCCTCCTCCTCCCTAGCTCCACGAACCGGCCACCTTTCACCACCACTTTCTGATCAATTTTCCGACATGCAATTAAATCTACTTACATATTATTAATCCTTGTTTCAAGAGCTACAAATCCCACTATTAAAATCCTAAATGCAATAAGATCTGGAGAAGTTATATTTTTGGTTGGTTCTTGCCATTTTCGTGTATAAGGGGGTGTTCAAAATAGTTAGATTGTTGTTGTATTGAAGTTTGTTAATTGAATAAGGTTTTGTTTGTATGGTTTGGTGTTTGTCCAATTTCAAAAGGGTCAAGGGAACCATAGTTTGATTTTCTTATAAGCATTGTGAGCTTCTATTTATGTTTATGTGTTGGTTAATTTATGTACATTACGTGTTATATGATTATTGCTATAAGATTCAAGTGCGGAAATTATTGAAAGTGTGTTTGGTTATTGACAAAAGTTTGATGGTTTTGGTATGATTAAATAGGATAGTTAAGCATGTTTTGATAGTCGGATTATGTCGAAAATGTCATTTTGATAGGTTTGGGTTAACCAAGTTTGACGAGAAAGTTTGACTTACCCGTAGTGAGTCAATAATTTTTGAAAGTTATTTTTGATAATGTCAAGTGATAGTGTTCGCCTTTAGCTACGTTTTGCTAGGTGATTCGTCACGTAACTCTTAATAATGAATGTTTTACGGCCAAGTCAAGTTTGGTTATTTTTAGGGTAAAAGTCAACTACGAAGTTTGACTTTTGAAAGTCAAGCTTGCGTAAACTTTTGAATATAGTCTATAATGATTAATGGGTTAGTAATGTTAGTTAATTGATAACGAAATATGAAGTTCGGATATTATTATCCTTACTTTCGGTAACTTTCTAAAAATGGAAACTTTGTGGAAAAGTGTGTAATATTGTTAATGCGTCAAAGTGAAATATTTTGCGTCGAACTTGGAGAATATAGTATACGATTGTATAAATGTAATAGTAATATATATATATATATATATATATATATATATATATATATATGTAATATATGAGTTATTATACTTTTAGTCACATACCACTATATATATATATTATATAGGTCGCGGTTAGAACGTGAAGCTATTTGCGCTTGTTCACTTGATTGAATTAGATCTTTTGCTTAAGGTGAATTCATAGCCTCACATTTAATTATTTTGATTGTTTTTAAACCCGCGATGGGGATGCATGTTTGTTTTATAAAATAGAACACATATGATTTTATGGTATGCTGGACCCGAATATGAGATTTTTTCCCCATAAGTAGCTATTGTCGAAGTATCTTATTTTATGAACCGTTAATTACCTTGTGAGGTGAACACTAATGCATTAAATAGGTCTATTGGGTTTGACAACCCTGTTCGGGGTATGAATCCTTGTGAACACCCAATCAAACGGACATTTTATATTTAGAAGTAATTGTTTTCGGGCACATTAACATATGAAATTTCATATGTATTATTAACGTTCGGTGTCATGAGCTTATTGTGTGAAAGAAAAGAAGTTGCTATACATTGCATTCGTTGCTTTGTTTTCCCGAGAACTTATTATGTGTTCAAAGATTATTACTTATTGACTATTTTAAACGTGTTTTATCCCAGGTAACCAAGGAATAAGGCAACAATGGCGTGGAGGTGTCGTGCATGTGATGGATTTGTTGAAAGACTACTTGTGTGTTCCTTGTCTTTCAAAAACAATGTCTTAATTAGTTCTAAAACAATGTCTTTATTTTGAAATAATAGTTTTTCAAATGATGTAATGGTTGTGGTTGTGGTTGTGATTCTGTGGGGACCTAAACGCATTTTACTCTTATTAATAATGGAACACATGTTTGTTAAACATCTCATTTAGGTCGTTTTCTATTGTCTTGGTAAATGGTGCTATTTAGTAACACCTAAATGCTAAATTCCACTGCGCAATCCAAAGTCCTTTGGTTGGGGTGTTACAAGTAGATCCCCTCGGTTCTGGTTGTATCATAAGACTAATACCTAACCTAACCACCTTATGACTTCATAATCGTCTTGAATTAATATGTTGTTGGGTATAAGGTCGAACCATAAAACCTTATAGAAAAATCAGTCAAAGTATTTGATAGAATTATCAAAATCGTTTAACACTTTGAGAGTTTTCATCTTTTTGAAAAACTCCCCCTACACACGTGCATCGGTAATCAAAAGTGTTTAGCACATGCGGGTAAGAGTATATATCACTTTGAGTTAATTGGGTCACTGATTATTTTCTAGATCACATTTTAATTACATTTCTCCCCTTATTTTGAATACTAAATTACTTAGACTTTGAAATACCAAGTGATTAAATTTGTGTTGAAAATTCCATAGGGAGAAAAACTATTTCAGCATGAATTATGTGGAACTTTTTCTTCTTTCTCCCCCTCAATTCTACATATGTTTGACACCAAGAAAAGGATATCAAGTTGTAAAATGAATATAAAATTGAGGTTGAGACTGTGTTGAGGACATAATTTTGAAAGATTATGAAATGACATTGAAGAATTCTTGAAAATTTATTCTCAGACACTAGGTCATCTTATAACAAACATTCTATTGAGTTGTCATTATTATTATTGAGTTGTTATTAAGAGACTTTTATAATGTTTTGAATACATAAGAATTGTCGTGTTATGATGTATCCATAAACATTAAAACTTTGTTTTTTGAAAAACTCCCCCTCAAAATTAGAACCAATTGTAAGATTGTCGTCTTTTAAAGCTTTGTGAGGGATGGAGTTTTAAACACACAATTTAGAAAGATTATGAATTGTCATTGATTCTTGAAAACTTGTGTTCAACATTTGAAAAACCGTATGTTAGAAGATTTATCTTCTAACGCTAAGGATAAATGCACATATGTGTACACTTTCCTTTTCTTGAGCTCAAAACTTTGAATGTCTTGTGTAAACCGCTCAAGATTGAGAAAAGTTGATTTTATCATTGTTAGGATACGTTATCTTTATAGATAAACTTTCCTTTATTTGAAGTCCGAGTTATGTACTGATTTGCAAATAGGCCATTGTCATTAAGCTCGAGTTATAGTCTGATGTAACTGTAAGTCATTAAAAAAATAGAAATGACATGTTTTGAAACTTTTGAACTCTTGCTCGAACTTCATTTACATACCCATGACAATATTAATCATCATTTCTAGTTACGTAAATGTTATCGATTCTAAGAGACATGTCGAGAAGATTCTTTTTGGAATTTTTTGATTTTTTGATTTTGTATTTTCTTTTTGAAAATTTATATTTTTGTATTTGGTTTTTATAGGTTTTATATTTTTGTATTTTATTTTTCTCAAAAATATTTACATGATTTGAAAGAAAATAAAAATCTAGAAGCAAGTAAACATTAAATCCCCTGGGACTTCGGTCTAGCAGATATCTCTTGTATCAAAGCTGTCCCATGTAACCTTGGTTTCCTGGATATCACATTTTCTTTTAACCATGCCTTGATTCTTTCCTTCTTCAGATTAAAGGGAGTACCTACACTTAAATCAAGAGTTTGTTCCTCCTAAACATTGATGGATGTACCTGCACTTGAATCAAGATTTTGTATGCATTTAGGAATATTAGTGATATCTGTATTGAAATCATGTGGGGGTCCACTGTCAACCTTGGTTATGCTAGAGGCAAATATAGTTCTAGTAGGAACTCATCTAAAACCAACAGTCTTGAAAGTTCTACTTGTAGGTTTCCACCTAAGACAAGATCTAGGAGTCATTATTTTCTTATACACATTGGAAGTCTTTTTTATTGAAAACCTATGTCTTGTAGGGATCTGTCTTTCTGGTTTCTTTGCAATACTTATTTGCTCTACGAGTCTGTATCTTTTTGTTATCTTATGGGATGGTACCTTAGCACGTGAGTTGACCTCATTCAGGAATTTTGTTACATAACGATCATGATTTGCATTAAAGACACATTTTTGACATGTCGAACAAACAAAGTGTTTGGAGTCAGAAAAATTTCTAGAAATCCTAGAGTGTTTTGCTATAGGCATAGTCTTTATCGTTACACAACTACTCTTAGATGCAGATCAATTCCTAGATGTTTGAGTATTTCTCCTAGGTGTTGGTGTGCAATCATTAGCTATGCTTTGTGATATAGTAGAAGGAATCACACTAGGAAATAAATTCCTACCACTTTCTTGTGTCTTTTTCCTAGCTTCTTCTAGATAGTGATTATGAACCATGTCAATTGAACTAAATCTTGGCATGTTCTTTGAGCTATTCCTAGATTCGCTAGATGCAATCACATGATGAGGTTTTACAATAGCAAATTCTCTTTATTTAGGAAAATAATGTGTAGTGACTGGTTTTGACAAATCGTTATTCACATCAACTTGGGAGGTAAACTGTGGTTTTAAAATTCTAGGTCGTTCAGACTTAAACGCAGTCAGTTGTCTAACAACTAATTGGTTTATGTGTGGTTGTAAAATAGGTTTCCCCAAGATTGATGGTTTTGCAAACTTAGTATTCACATTATTTCCTGTTAATTTTCTTAACTCATTTTTTTTAGTGCTGCAATTGCAAACCCCTTGTCTTGATGTTGAGCTTTGAACTTAGCATTTTGAGCAATCAAAGAAGTTGTTGTTCTATGGTCTTAGCTCTCACTGTTTTGATAGAATCATACAGTTCTTTGTAATGCTTTTTCAAAGTCTCATTTTCCTTAAGTAATTTAGCCACTTTATGTTCCAATCCGATGTTTATTGTTACAATTACATCTATGTCATGTTTAACTTTCGCTTCATTACATTTCTCTTTCAAAAATTGACCTTGTTGCCCTGATTTTACAGCATCGTTTTGCAATTATAGTTCAAGATTAATACAATGTGCTTCCATTCTTGAAAAATATTTTTGAAACTAGGCAACGGTCTTTTTGAGACTAATATTTTCAGATTCGAGAGATTGATTTGAGAGTTCAGTTTGCTTGTTGTCAGTTAATGTAGCAAGTAAAGGACGTTTGTCATGACATTGTTCAGCATTCTAGTCAATCCCTCCTTTATTATTAAATTCAGGTTGCTTAGTATGTTGTTTTTTTGTAGCAAGGATATTATTATCAATAGTCAGTTGTACCTCAGCCATTGGCTCTTCATCATATATAGGTCTGATATATGCATCATCAGCATATGCATCATTCCCTGAACTGCTGCTTGTATCCTGCTTTCCTAATTCTGTCTCATTTCTTTCTATGTCAACTAAACTAGCATCCAATGCTTTACTCGTATCAACCTTTCCTTCTGTTGTCTGCATCTGTCTTTCATTCACCCTACTATCATACTCTCTTGTATGCAATGCTCTTTCTTCAATTGACTTCTTAACAGATTCCATGTGTTGGATCAATGTATCACGGAATTGTTGAACCTTGATTTGAGTGTATTCGAGAAAGTACTTGCGTGTCATTAGACCATCTTCATCATCTAAAGAAAATCGTGACTTGATGAACTTATGAAACTGTGTCTCGAGTACTCTAAAAGTAGCCATGGATCCAATCTCTTCAAATTCTTCTTTGTCAAGTTGTTGTTCTAGTTGATCTACGTTTAGGAGCATTATGCCTGTGCAAGTCTGAACATCTTGACTAAAGAGTTTTGCAACTGCCCATATGAATCCATGCTCGGTTTGAGTTCCTTTTAAGTCGTTGTTTGAAAGAAGCTTGAGGTGTGAATAAAGTATTCGAAAAGATACCATGAAACTCTTTTTTGCTTTGTCTTGTATTTGTTGCATTTGTTGTTCTTCCGAATTCAAACACGAAGATAAAGTGTCTTTCGTTTCCATTTTATCGTGATGTGAAGTGAAAATGATTGTAGGATTTTAAGTAGGTAAAGTGATGTTGTTGTGCTTTTGATTTTGTGAATTGGTGTTGGTATGAAAGTACTTTTTTGTTTGATGAGTTAACGGAGGAATAAGAATGAAATTATGAAGTCGTTAAGGGTTCTTTGTTCTCAAGGTTAACAATCATTAAAGGTTTGTACAAACATGGACTAACTATGCAACACTTTGGGCATTAAGGATTAACGGTGCAATTGTTTGATAACAAAGGATGAACGATGAAAAAGGTGTTAACTTCAAGGGCTAAATATTGAATACTTGATAAACTTTTCAAAAAAAAAACCCTTCTTTTATTACAATGAACCTTTGATGTTATTTGAACCCTTTAAAAATTTCATTGAAATTTTCTTTAAATCTTCAAAATATTTTTGAACCCTTTTTTTAATTAAACCCTTTAATATAAAATATTAACCTTTGCATGTTAATTATTTTCTGATTCACGTATGCATGTATATTCTGGGTCTTCTTCAACAATGCGACATGTTACCGTAGGTTTAGGGTTTTAAGAATTCTTGGAATCATTTCATAATGCATCGACAAAAATGAAAGATGTTACAATGATGTATGAAAGATCGCGATTATAATGATCGCAGTTATAAGACCCGCGAACTACCAAAATTCGAAACCCAAAAACCCGAAACAATTCAAAACTGTGTCTTCTTTGATGTTTGGTAAAATCATTGAGATTAAATTGCATATGTTGACTTAGGATCAAATAACTTAGTTTGACTTTGCACAAATCGCATATTGCGTATCAAACCGCAGGTTAATCAAACCGCACAGACTTGTGTTGCCAAACCGCACAATATAAGCTAGAAAAAGCTGTTTCAAACTCAATAAGCCAAAAAATAATTTGTAGAAGTGGGATGGAAGAGATTTTGAAGAAGAAAGATGAGAGCTTTAGCTTCAAATATGCCGTGAGAATTGCTTATCATATCTCAACCTTTAAACTCTCTAGCTAACTTACCAACCTCGTATTTTGTCGGCTACTATTGATGACCACTTGGAGAAGTAAACCCGATATAGTTCCCTAAATTTGTTACTTAAGCTTGCACTATTGTTGATTGAAGAACAATGCAGAAATAAACCCCTAAGTACCCTATACCTAACATCAAAAGTATAAGAAGTACAACACCTCTTGATATTATCCACATCGTCATCTGCATGTGACACTGAGTACTATAATGTAACTCCTTTTAGTGATAGTTAACCAGGTCTTTAACCAACCACCCCAACTACTGGAAACTAGATAATTCAAGTCTTAATCATAACTATATACGTTCAAGCAAGTCATCAATCGATAGAGAGGTTTAAATAAAAGAGGTATAAAGTAGAAGGAAGTCTCGATGATGAAATAAGTAGATGCCTTCGTAAAACCCACTTCAATCTCAAATAAGAGATACCAGATGAACACCCTGATTAGTTGACATTAAAATCCAAATCCATAGCCATTTTGACGTTGTAGTGAATCTTTAATATAGGATTGTTTTAGCATTAAGTGTTGTGTTTTGATTAAATGTTGTTAATTTAGGACAAATGTTGTAATGAATTATCTTTAACGGATGAACATTGTCTAAATAACGTTGTCATGTAAGAATAATCGTGGAATAAGGACTTGCGGTGTAAAAGAATTTAACTTTGAGGTGTAAACGATCAAACCTCATATTTTCCAGCTCAAACCTCATAAGTTAACTAGTCAAACTGCATAAGTTGACAAGTCAAATTACTCTGAAAGTGTGGTCAAACTACATAAGTTGAATAGGTCAAACTGCTAAAAAATGTGGTCAAACTTCGTAAGTTGACTAAGTCAAACTGCATAAGTTGACTAAGTCAAACTGCATAAGTTGACAAGTCAAACTGCATAAGTTGACAAGTCAAACTTTCTAATTAGGAGGTCAATATGCAGGTATTGACTAAGTCAAATGGCTAGATGGTTGTGTCAAACTGCGTAAGTTAACGGGTCAAACTTGACAAATGGTTGTTTTATAGATCAAACCGTGACTTTTCTGACCAAACCGTAACTGCCAAACCACAACTTTTCTGCCAAAATGCAACTGCCAAACCATAACTTTTTTGCCAAATGGCAACTGCCAAACCGCAACTGCCAAAATGCAACTTTTATGCCAAAATGCAACAGCCAAAATGCAACTTTTCTGCCAAAATACAACTTTTGGTGAAGAACACCCACGAACAAAAACACCAAAAAACCTTCTAAAAGCCATAATTTTTAACATTTTTGGCCAATTTTTTTTGCAAAACTCATCATATCTAAGCTATATCCATCACAAAAACACAAACGTTAACATTTTTTTCATCAAAATTTGTTTCACTTTTTCAAAAAATTTCTAATGGATATTAGCTTAAAAACAAGACATCTTAAACCACAAACCAATCAAAATACAAACACAAAATGCTCCTGGTCTTTGATGCCACTTGTAGGAACCAAAAATCACTTCACTTCCATAATCATACATTAATCAATATAAGAAAAAGGGAGGAGAAGTTTAGAGAGAGAAAGTAGAGAGAGAAAGTGAGATGGTTGATTTCTTGCAAATGTGTAAGATACAAATGAGAACCAACACCCTCTCCATCCTTGGAGAGGGGTATTTATACCACTTAATGGGCCGGCCTTGTAAGGCTTGTTGGGCTGTGGTATTTTCTTAATAGGTTGGGCTCGGGCTTTGGTTTGGGCTTTAGCCCATAACACGTACAATATTAGATTAAGTAACGAGCCTGATACCCGTAACTAGCCTATTATAATGTTTACTAAATAAAGACTGCGATTCCTTGTTCAACTCAATATTGTGAGGCTAACAAAACCCATTTAGGAAACCCATTAGTTTCGTACGAAACCAATTGTTTGGCCCAACAAACCTTATTAAGCCCATACGAAACCCAACAAGAGATACAAAACCCTTGTAATCATATGTTTTGCTGGTTATTAACACAAGATAAGGCATTTATTTGCATACAAAACCTGTTTTGGAATCTCAACATTACATATTTGTTGGGAATTGTTGATTTGATGATACAAAAGAACTTGCTTAAAAGGATAAGGAATGAAACAAAAGGATCAAAGTCGATAATATGGCATTCTACAAAAGATGGAGGATTCTAAAAGATTTGCTTAAAAGATAAAGATCAAAGATTAGGAAAAGATTTAGTTTCCTAATAGAATTATATTTCCTTTGTAAGTCTTATGGACTCTCTATATAAATAGATCCCTAGACATAGTTTATGTGTGTGATTGTGTGTGCACCCAAAACGTATATGTGTGTCCTGTAGGTGTAATGTAGACGTCTAGTGTGGTTTATCCATAAGATCAAAGGTTTCTTTGATCCTGTTATAGTTAGGTAACTGTTGTATACTGATCATATAGAATTAGGGCTTGTATGAATGTAAACCTTGTGAAAATAACATTGTTCTTTATTTAAATTCCGCTGCGTATCTATATACTTTGTTATTTTTGATCCTAGGAGCTTTAAACGATTCTCCACAATTGGTCTCAGAGCCATGTGGCTCTTAATCTAGGATCTAACAAGGTTTTAAACCGAAACCCTAACCCTAATTTTAGGATTTCGTTTTATGGTGAATAATTTTTTATGGTTTCGAAGTTGGGTTGTCTACTGATCCCATGTTGTTCTTGATATTATCTTTAGATGGATCATGTGTAGTGGTTCTTGTTGGCTCAATGCAGATTATACAAACTCTTTTAGGGTTTCCTGGTTCATGTATTCGGGGTTATTATTGGTCTGCGTGTGAGTATCTTCAAGAGTTGGACGATAGTTGTTTGCTGAATTTCTACACGTCCATGATTATAATCATTAATAGCATAAGATTAACTTCTTAATTGTTCTCAACAAGCAGGTGATGTAGCGACTTTGTCAAAGAGAGATTTCAATTTGTTTGAACTCATTATCTTGTAAAGGGGATTTGTCACGTATGGCAGCTAGGGATATTCCAAACCCTAACATGTAGACAATCAACATCTTTTCTATTGGTGAGGATGTTGAAAGATCGGTTATTGCTCAAGGTTGATTTGTTCTTGATTCAAAACCCTAATTCAATTAGGGTTTCAAACATTGTTGGTACTAAACCTAACGATTTTGGATCATGTACAAGATCTGATGGTATACAAGCGAGACGAGTAGTTAAGGGTTTACAAAACCATAACCAGGGTGTGAATCAATCTAAGGACACACATCAATGAAGAAGGCTGGAAGTCACAGCAGTTTGGGTTATGAAGCGCGTCCATAACGTGTTAGTGCTACCAAAGAAGATTAGTGCTGCCAGTTATTGTTGCTTGAATATGGTTTATGCTGCCAATGCTATTAGAACTGTTTCATGAATGTTAATGCTGCCAGATGTTTAAGGGAGTTACTACAGCTAATGTAACACCCCCAAATTGGGTCACATCGGAATAAGGGTCTGGGGCGTGTTACTTCATAGATCAATAACACAAGATGTATATAGAACGACCAGAAAGTCGTTTAAAACCGATACATTGGATTTAACAAAGTATTTGTTACATAAGCCCGAAGCTTCACTTGTTCACTTATTCAAAATACAAAGATTTCTAGCCCATAACAGATATACAAAATGTAATGCGACAAAATCTTTAATGCATGATATCTAAATCAAAACCACCAATGTATCCCTTGCACCTCGTGCTTATTGACCTCCTGAAAAACATTGCTTTAAAACGTCAACAACAATGTTGGTGAATTTACAGGTTTGATAAATCATATATTGTAGGACCACAAGATCTCCCAAGTGTATGATAATGCAACAGATGCAGACATCATATAAATGTAATTAGGTTGTCCTAAGCTCATGACACTGAAGCTCGACATAAATAAATAGCAATATAAAATTGCCCACATTGCCCGTATTGATGTTCTAACCCGCAACATCCCTAATCCGACATGGTATACGTTCGTTTGTCTAGTGATAGCTAATCACCCGAACGGGGATGTCAATCCTAATAGATCTATTCATAACATTCGCGCTTACAATCCAGTAATTGACAGCTCATGATAATGGGCTGAATTAGGTTATCGCTACTTAGGCAACACGTAATCATAGTATAAATATTATCCACTTGTGTCCAGTTATAAAACAAATGCATGTTTTCCACCCCAAAACTTATAAAACAATACCATGTAAAACGTAGGGCTATGAACTCACCTCTGCAATGAAGTGAATGAGTAATAATCGAGTAAGTGAAGTAACAAGTCACGGACGAAACCGAAGGCAATCTAATCAAACATAGGTCGTATAAGTACTACGGACTTCGATAACTAATAGCGTATACAATCCTATATAGCTCATCACCATCTATTTGTAATTTAAAAATCGTTGTTATAAAGTGAAAACATTTATAAATATCGTTTTGGTAAAACTAGCATAACTTTCATGTTTTAAACACGTTTCTCGCGTTTCTTACGTCCACGTCTTCGTATTAAGATGATATATAAAAATATTACATTTTTATATTTTATAACCTTCTGATGAACAGTACTTTTACTGTTTATGATGTTTTATAAATTTACTTTTATAAATTCAATTGTCGTAAAACCCGTAAATGCAACAACTTATTCGTTTTAATCCTGATTTTAGAAATTTCTTCGAGCACGTCTTCGGTATTAAAATTATCACATTTTTATAAAGTGGGGTATGCTGATGAACAGTAATTTTTATTGTTCGTAGTTTATAAAATTACTTTTGTAAAATTTAATTATCGTAAACGTCGTATTTTATTCGTTTTAGCTCCGTTTTTAGTAATTCTTTCGAGCACGTTCTCATAATTGAAAGTTCTATTTATTTATGAGATTTAAAAAAATAAATGTTTCTATCATAAACAGCAACTTTTATAAATATGGTTTTATAAAAGTAATTTTATACATTTTAAGTATATAAACTCGCGTAATTCATAACTTCTTCGTTTTTAATCGAAAAATTACGTTTCTTATTGTTTTGGAATCCAAAAAATATGTACAATCTGTGAAAAATAGTAAACTTTCTGTTTTAGAAGTATTTTATAACTTGCGTTTATAAAGTTTATTTTATAAATCGGTATTAACGTAAATCGTGTTTTTATCGTAACTTCTTCGTTATTAATCCGCTTTTCGAGTTTCTTACCTTTTTGGAATCGTCATGAGATGTATTATTTTTATAAAAGGTCAAACCCACTGTTAGAAATTTGAAATCCAAACAGCCCCTTTATGTTTAATATGTATACTTTTATATAAAGCTTATTTTATGTACTTTTTACTTTTGTAAATTACCACAAGTATTTTATACCATAAATATTATATGTCTTACATATAAATATGTCCATTAGTCTACATATTATCCAAATGTCCAAGTTAACAAGTCCATAATAACACTTATAAACCATAACTTTCTTAAGTAAACCTTAATTACTAGTTTGTACATAATCATTTTTATACATAAACCAAGAGTGTACAAGTCTTACACTCCCATTGTTTTAACATCAATTATTTACCTATCATATACATTTGTTAAGTCCTTAAAATCATGTTTACAAGAAAAATCCATTTTTACATGTTAAACATATCATAAGTGGTGATTTTACTACATAGAACATCATATACATATAAACTCATGAAATGAAAAGATAAGGGTTTTTAGATAACCTTATGATGAACAATGATGATGAGAAATATGTGCTAAACCCTTGTTTAGACTTTAAACCCAAGCTTGCACCCTTTAAAACCCTAGATTTCCAAAGAAACCCTAATCTTGTAAATACTTACTTACACCTTGCAAATGCCTAACCAATACTTCAAAACATCTTAAGACATCTTAGATATGATGTAGGTATGTGTGTATTTGTTGTAGAAAATTTTTATATGGATGGTTCTTGGTTTTTAGTTTGAGCCATGGGTTGGATAAGAGACAAAGAGATAGGAATTTGTTTTTGTTAAGTGTGAAATGTTGTGTATGAGTTATCTCTCATGTTCATGTAATATATATGAAAATGTGGTAAGAGTGCTAGCTAACTTTGACCAATACTTTCAAAGGGGGAGGGAAATTAGGGCGTGGGAACCATGGGACAAGATGAGTGAAATAGGGATGACTAGTGGTCAAAACCACTAGTCATGACCCTTCTTAATGTTCTATGTTTCCTTGTTTCCTCATGTGGGAGTCATCCCATGATATTAAGGAACTTGTTCACTAGATCTTTTCTTTCTTGCTAATTTGGAAGTGTTACTTGTTATTGATAAAAGTTGAAAGAAATTGGAAAGTGTAGTTTTTATTATCATGCTGTATGTAATTGTTGTTTAATCATGATATTTTGCTAAGTGTTGTTTAGCTAAAGTTTTATAAAACTTTTAGCATTATATATAAACATAGGTATTCATTGAAGCGTTGATTAATTTTGGTGGTTCCGGGAATACCTAATTGTCATTTATCGCGAAACGTAAACGTTTTACGTAACCGATAAAAATAAAATGAACAAAGACCATAATTATTATCAAAATAATTATTTAATACTTGCTTGATGTAAACGTTTAATTGTTTGATGCCCGTTTACATTGAATAATCATTTTTAGCTTACGCGATTTAACTTAACGTTTACGATTTAAAGCAAACGCGTATAATACTAAAAATACATAGTGGATTTATTGACGACGTCAATGACCCTAAAACACGAGGTGTTATAGCTAAGGTTGCGGATATGGGTTTTGGATAGCTATGACGAATGATTCAACTTAATATTTTCTATTTTAAATGGTTTATGATTAATTTATGATGGACGTGACTACATGCTTGCTTAGGGGATCAGTGCTGCCAAGACTTAATACTGCTTGATTTAAGCAGTTAATGCTGCTTGGGTTTGAATACAAGTTAATACTGCTAGCGTTGTTACTAATGTTAATGGTTTAAAGTAGTATTAAGATACTACTGCTAGCTTTGTTCGATATCAGATAACACACAATTTAGATCTCGGATAGAAAAAGGTTATTTTTGGGATTAATTGCTTGAATTGATTATGGAGACAATTGTTTATCACTTATTTGGAGTTGAAGTGGAATTTTCACAAGTGCATGTTCTTATCATATCTTAAACTCAAGTTTGGTTGGATTATGACTTTGAAGATAACTTGTTTGAGCTCAAATTCGATGTTGACGGAGACTTGTCAAATCTAGCAATGTGTGATCTACAAACATTTGGTGCTCAATGCGCACATTTGCTATCACTTAAAGGAGCTACGTTGTAGTGCTCAGTGTCTTATTTAGATGAGGATTTTTGTTAAGAGATTGAGGTCTACTTATACTTTAAGGAATTACGTATGATTTTGGAGTTACATGGATAGTATAAGACATAAGACACAAGTTTGGGATATTCTACTTCAGCATCAAGTTTGTAATACTGAGTTTTCTCCATCAGTAGTCATTACGTAGAGCCAACAAAATAAGAGATTCAAAAGATGGTTAACATATTGGTTTTAGGGGAAGCATATGATAAAGTGTTTAACCATCTACATGCACCACTTAAGGGGAAGGTTTTGATTCTTACTACTTCTAAGTCATTATTAATGCTGCTAGTTTAAGTTTCTACTGCTTAAATTCATTATTCTTATTATGCGTCATGGAGGGTAATTTAAGACATTGGAAAGCTTGGATTAGAAGTGTAATATATGGTTTGTAGTTGTAAAGATCAATGTTGCATAAGTTCACAGTACCCTAATGGATAATGACAAAAAGGGAAGATGTTACAAAGATGATTTGCAACTTATTAAGTGTGGTGGCATGTTCAAAGGAAATATTAAGTTAAGGGGAAGATTGAAGATTGTTTCATTCAGATTTGAAGATAATGATTGCTGAAGATTAAGCTACAATGGATCATCTTGGAATCAGTTTACTGTTTGTTTTGTCATCATCAAATATGGGAAGATTGTTGGGATTTATTGATTTAAGGATACAAAAGAACTTGCTTAAAAGGATAAGGAATGAAACAAAAGGATCAAAGTCGATAATATGGAATTCTACAAAAGATGGAGGATTCTAAAAGATTTGCTTAAAAGATAAAGATCAAAGATTAGGAAAAGATTTAGTTTCCTAATACAATTAGATTTCCTTTGTAAGTCTTATAGACTCTCTATATAAATAGATCCCTAGACATAGTTTATGTGTGTGATTGTGTGTGCACACAAAACGTATGTATGTATCCCATAGGTGTGATGTAGATGTCTAGTGTGGTTTAGCCATAAGATCAAAGGTTTCTTTGATCCTGTTATAGTTAGGTAACTGTTCTATACTATTCATATAGAATTAGGGCTTGTATGAATGTAAACCTTATGAAAATAACATTGTTCTTTATTTAAATTCCGTTGCGTATCTATATACTTTATTATTTTTGATCTTAGGAGCTTTAAACGATTCTCCACAATATTCATATTTACGAAAGCTGTTTCAGTTACGTAACCCCTTAATTAAAAGTCTAAACATGTTTGTTAAACATGTTTAAGGATAAGAATCACAACAATACACCTTAACATACATTTCCCCTAAATCAGTCGATCAAAAACAACACATCAAATTTTACGAAACCCTAATACTAATTACAAAACCCTTATAACAAACAATTAAGCACAATTGTAATGAAAAGGAATTCATTATCTAACGTTTGAAATGCACAGTTAAACGTTAATCGATTTGGATCGATCTAGCAAAGATACAAAAGTTTAGATGTAATTGACAGGATTTACAAAAGCTCTAGGTTGTGTACGAAAGCGATAAGGCTTTCGTATGAAACCTCTGATATTTATACATCCGAAAATGTTTTTGAAACTTCGGCATTTTTAGTCCCTGAACTTTCTTTCGTATTTTTTTGAAATCCAAACTTATAACAATACTCCCCCTTGGAGTTAAATCCCTATTTCAAATATTATCCTTTAAAAGATTTTGCAGTTATAAATTTTGTTGTTTTGACGAAAAAATTTATAACTACCCCTTGAGTAAGTATCATTACTAAACATTTCTTCCTTGCTGGATATGATTTATTCAAAAGATCGTTATTCTTGCATTTATTTTCAACTTTTGAGTTTTTATGATGAAATGATTAAAAGAGAATTTTATAACCCCCCCTGAATAAATATCTAATTAAAGAACTTATTCAAGATATAATTAGTTTTGCAGTTTTCAGCACATTGATTTTTCAAAGATGATGATTTTGAAAAATGATCTTTTTGTGAATGGACATGATTACAAAACACATATTTTACTAGTGACAAATCATTTTGATGATGAATAACTCCCCCTCAGTTAATGATGCATTTATAGCTTTGAAAGACACATGGATGAATGACAACATCATTAAACTGATAACTTGAAGAACATATGTGCTTGCATCTTTTAAATTATGTTTTTTGTGTTTTTGTGTTTTTCAAATTTTGTCTTTTGTTTTTAATATTTTGAACAAAAAATCACAATATTTTTGTGTGTATTTTTTAATTTTTCATTGCATTTTTTAATTTTGTATTTTTCTTTTTAAATGTATTTACAAATGTTTTGATGTATGATCTTTCATTCAAGAAGATAACTTTGCGAGACGTTCCAACTTTGTTGGAGTCATACAACACATACCAATCATATGAACTAAGTACTCAAACCGTTCTTTTGGAAGGGCTTTAGTAAATAGATTAGCAAGCTGGTATTCCGTCTCAACAAAGTAAAGTTTAATTGTACCTTGTTCAACATGCTCCTTGATAAAATGATATCGGATGTTGATGTGTTTAGTACGAGAATGTTGTACCAGATTACAAGATATGGCAGTTGCGCTTTTTGAATCACAATACATTGGAATCTTGTTGTAACGATACCCATAATCTAGCAGTTACGTCCTCATCTAAATGAATTGTGTGTAGCATGCAGATAAAGATATGTACTCTGCTTCGACAGTTGACATAGCTGTACAATCTTATTTTTCGACAACCAATTGACTAGTTTGTCCCTCAGAAATTGGATTCCTCTAGATGTGCTTTTGTAGTCATCATGACAGCCTGCTAAATCTGCATCTGAATATGTTATTAGCTCAAATCTAGAATCCTTTAGGTATCTCAAACCCAAGTTATAGGTTTGTTTGAGGTATCAAAAGATTCTTTAAACCTCTTTGGGGTGTTTCTCATTTGGGCGTGCCTAATAACGTGCACATACAAATGTTGCAAAGGTAATATCTGGTCGACTTGCAGTAAGATACATTGGTCCCCCGATCATACTATGATATTTGGTTTGATCTGTTGGGGTACCCTATAAATCTGCGTTAATTCTTGCTGTAGCTATTCGTGTACTTATGGAATTACATCCATTCGTACCATGCTTTTTAAGAAGCTCCAAAGTGTATTGTGATTGGTTAATGAAGATTCCACAGGGAGATTGATGAACCTGAAGTCCTAAGAAAAACTTCATTTCACCCATCATTGACATTTCAAAATTATCTTTCATTAGTTTTGCAAATCTGTTTGAGAAAACTAGATTTGTTGAACTAAAAATTATGTCATCGACATATATTTGAACTAATAAAATGGCATCCCCGTGTCTTCTTATTAACAGTGTTGGATCTACAATACCTTTTGTGAAATAGTAGTCAATTAAGAATGAGGAAAGCTTGTCATACTATGCTCTAGGGGCTTGTTTAAGACCATAAAAAGCTTGCTTAAGACGATAACGTGATCAGGAAAGTCTAGGTCTACAAAACCGTCTGGCTAACTTTCAAAAACTTATTCTTTCAGTGGTCTATTGAGGACTACAGTTTAGACATCCATTTGGTAGATAGTGAAGTTCTTGTGAGCCACATATGCCACAAACATTCTGATAGTTCAAGTCATGCTACTGAAGCAAACGACTCCTCAAAGTCTATTCCCTCTTGTTGACTATAACCCTTGGCAACGAGACGAGATTTATTCCAAATAACTGTTTTTCGCATCCGTCTTGTTTCTCCAAGCCATTTGACCTTGATTACATTTCTATTAGCATGTCTTTCAACAAGTACCTACACATCTAAACGTTTGACTTGATTCACCACTTCTTGCATTAATTTAATCTAGTTGTGATCAAGCATAGCTTTCTTGATGTTGGTAAGTTTTGTAAGACTCACTGTTAACGTATACATACATATCTCTACATCAGTGTGAAGTCTACTTCTTGTTGTAACAGGCTTTGAAGGGTCACTAATCACTTGTTCAGTTGAATGACTCTTAGTCCATCTATCAGTAAAGCGATGTTATTGGTGAAACTCATGCATATTTGATAGGTCTTAGAAGTTTGAAGATGGCTCAGATTCTTCAAACTCAGGAGGTACGAATGGATTTATGAAAGTGTTCCCATCAAGTTGTGCAATGTCTTCTTGAACTTGTTCATCAGAATGATTATTAAAGACTGGAGTTGATGGTTCATTTGCAATTGGTTTTTCTGACGAGGATACTATTTGAGGAGCATCATGGTCTTCAATGATGATTGAAGAAGATGAAGAAGTGTCTTCATTATCAAGAGTATTTGTAGTGAAATTATCTGACACTTCTAAAGTTCTTGTCGCATAGTATTCTTCATACAAAGGACCAAACAAGTTATCTAAGTCTTCTTTTGATGGTATTTCATTTAATTCTTTAGATGATTCTTGAAAATTCAAGTAGTTAAGAGCCGGTCCTAAATTATTGCATTCAGAAGCTAATGTGAAACCCTCTTGATGACTCTGAATAACCAATAAAGATACCAATGTCTACTTTTGGCCTCATCTTCCCAAGATCAACATGATCATTTGTCGGATAACATAAATAACCGAACACATAAAAGTATTAAACATTGGGTTTTCTTCCTTTAATCAGCTCATAAGGTGTTTTGTTATACCTTGTGTACAAGAGAGCTATTTTAAGTAAAGCAAGCAGTAGCAATGGCTTCAGCCCACAAAAATTCTAGTGACTTAGAAAAAATTAGCATTGTACGAACATCCTCGACAAGTGTACGATTTCAATGTTCAACAACATTGTTTGCTGAGGCATTCGAGCAATTAAAGTTTCATGCTTAATGCTAATTTTTCCATAATACGACCTCAGTTTATTGTTTTTGAACTCAGTTCTATTATCAGAATGGACCGTTAGGATTTAAAACTTCAAATGCCTTTGAATCTAAGTTATGAACATCATGATCATCTATGGAGTCTCATCTTAAGTGTGAAGGAAAACTACCCAAGTAAATGGAGAGTAATCATCCATAATAACCAAAATATATCGCTTGCCATTGATACCTTATACTCTTATTAGCCCACATAAATCCATATGAATTAATTCAAGTTTGGACTTTGTAGTTGGAACCAATTTTTGTGGAAAAGTAGCTTTCTTGCTCTTTCCTTGTTCACATGTTGAACATACGTGATATTTATCACACTTAAATTTCTAAAGCCCATCAACTAGATCTTGTTTAGTGAGTTGATTAATGGTACCAAAATTTAAATTAGAAAGTCTTTGATGCCATAACCAGGATTTTATTGATGTGGCTTTAGACATTAAGCACACTAGAGATGAAGTTACCATTTTAGAAATGGAGATGGTGTAGAGATTAGAATCACATGAGCCGGTAAGTAGATCTCCACCCTCCAGATTTCAAACATAGCAAGTGTTAGATCGAAAGGCGACTTCAAGATCTCCATCGCAAAATTGTTCGATCGAGAGAAGATTGTATCTGAGGCCCTCAACATGGTATACATGACATATCGTGAGATCTCCTTGAACATAATCACCATATCTAGTGATTGCAACGAAGTTATCATTGCTAAAGCAAACTATGCCCATGAATTTCTCAACTAAATTTCTTAGCAGTTTAAGATTCCCAGTCATGTGCTTTGAACATCTGCTATCAATAATCCAAAGGACAATTTAGATCACGTACATCACATGAAACAACTTTGAATGAAGGAGTGGACACTTTGGCTACCCATTTTTGAGTGATAACCGCTGTTTTAGAGTTAGTTCTAGGGCTAGGGCTATTCTTAAAAACACTAGGTGGCTCTTGTGCTATTGGACTCTTGGGTAACCAATTGAACTTAATTGGTGTTCAAACCACTTATGCCATTTCCTACTTGTTGCAATTTTATTTTTCATGTAAGTGCTAAGTTTCTTACTTTGTCTAGATTATGGAGTTAGTAATGAAGCACGAGATACCTTATTTGATTCTTTTGGGGGTGTAGCAACACTAAACCTAGATTTCGCAACTACGGGCGTAACTCCTAATTTCTTAGATTTCACGACTACTAACGAGGTAAATAAGTCTCTTTTCACTCTAGAAAATTCAGAGACAAAGCATAACGAGCAACACATTTGTCATGAGAGAGCATAAAAACATCTTTGCCACATGAAACACATACAAGATTCGAACCATCATTAACAGCATTTATAGTTTTCGGTTTTAATACATTTACATTTGATTCAAAAGCATTCAAATTCATTGTATCATGTTTATTAACAACTAAACTAACAGGATTTTGTGATTTCTTAACATCCTTAGGAGTGCTCTTAGACTCAGTGTTTAGCAAGACACTTTTCTTCAAATTAGTGTCCTTAGACTCAGGTCTTCTAACACTACTAGAACTTGCTATGCTTGTGGAAGTACAAGAAAACATGTTAGCTTTAGTAACTGACATTTTTGTTTCTATATTCATGACTCTATAGATGCCTCATGCGATTATATTCGCATTCTTTTTCTGACCTTGCTCATTTTTAGGTGCAGAACATGAAGTGACTGATTTTGAATTTTTAGTTTTAACCCCAACCTTAGAAACTATCTTCGCTTGTATCTCTTTGTTTTTCTTCAATGGTGTTACACATATTAGTTTCTATAAGGTAGCAGATTTGTCAAACTTAGTATTCACATTCTTCCCTTTTTCAACAATTTTCAGCTTAGCTTTGTCATCTAAAGATCTTGATTCTTATTACGCACAACACCATAAGCATATGTCTTTTGACTTGCATTTTCAATTAACTCATTGACCTCTTGTTGATGTTGAACCCGTGTCGTTTTGATTGAGTTGAAAAGCTTTCGAAATTCAAGTTTGTTAGGAATTAAACTCATACACTTAGTACTACCAAGCCAAAGACTTAGTACTACTCAAGATTACAACTGCCAGTACTAACTAGTTAGTACTGCTAGAAGAAAGTTAGTACTGCCAATACTAACTTAACACTGCTGAAGGAGTTAAGACTGTTGCATGAAGACTTAAGACTGCCCAAGAGATAAAGACGTGTGAAGAGATATTTATTAGTTTATTTTGTGTATATCTTATATTATTAGAAAGATTTGTATAAGATAAATATTTAGAAGATTTGTAGTTATAGAATACACAAAAAACATGCGTGTGTGTATCTTTAGAGATGTAGACGTTTAGTTTGTGTGGTGTAGCCTTAAGGTCAAGGTAACTTGATCCTATTATAGATTAGTTGTAATCGTTATATTTTGATCAAATATAATTGGGGCTTGGAGTGTATGATATTAAAGAAACCTTGTTACAATATCATTGTTCTTATGTTAATTTCGCTATACATATGTTATGTTCAATGTTATTGTTAATCCTAAATATAAAGATCTAAACAGTCTGAGCTTAAATGATCATAAGTCCTATCAGGTTAATTAGGACTATCAGGTGGTATCAGAGCTTGTGTTCTAAAACTTTGATCTAGAAGAAACTAACAAAAAAATATCTTTACTCACAAGGAAAAGATGGATCTAGAAACTACCCAAACCAATACTACTGCAAAGTTTCCCCTTCTCAAATAGGGTGAATATGATATGTGGAAGCAAAGAATTGAGCAATACTTTCAAGTAGAAGACTATGCTCTATGGGATGTCATAAGGAATAGAAACTCATTCAAACCAGCAGCTCAAACAACAATAAATGCTGATGGTTCCTCAAATACATTAATACCAGGTCCTATAACTGCTGATGAAAAAACTCAAAAGAAAAATGATGTGAAGGCAAGAAGTATGTTACTAATGGTACTTCTAAATGAACATCTACTGACATTTAATCACAAGAATATCTTAATTTGAAATTTTTAAGAAGTCTGCCTTCTGAGTGGAATACTCATGTTGTGGTCTAGAGAAATTAATCTGATCTAGACACAATGAGCTTTGATGATCTCTATAACAATTTCAAGATTGTTGAACAAGAAGTTAAAGGAACTGCAAACTCTCAGAACTTGGCTTTTATGTCATCTGTTAGCAGTACTAATAAAGTTAATATTGCTTATGGAGTTAGTATTGCTAATACTCAAGTTAGCACTGCTAGTACTCAAGTTAGTACTGCTAACTTAAGTGATGACACTGTTTATACATTTTTGGCCAGTCAACAAAATGGATCTCATCTTGCACATGATGACCTTGAACAAATCCATGAAGATGAATTAGAAGAGATGGATTTAAAGTGGCAATTAGCATTGCTGAGCATGAGGACAAACAAGTTTTTCCAGAAAACTTGTAGAAAGATTACTATCAATGGGAGTGAGACAGCTGGATATGACAAGTCAAAGGTGGAGTGTTTCAACTGTCACAAGTTGAGAAACTTTGCAAGGGAATGTAGAGGACCTAGGAATCAAGATAACAGGAGCAGGAATCAAGACAGCTCTAGAAGGACTATAAATGTGGAAGAAATTTCTTCCAAAGCCATGTTGGCTATTGATGGAGTTGGTTTTGATTGGAGCTTTATGACAGATGAAGAAGTCCTTACAGACATGACTCTTATGGCTTTTTTAGACTCAACAATTGGTATCAGAGCCTGGTGGCTCTTAATCTAGGATCTTACAAGGTTTTGTTGCCAAATTTTGAAGAAAAAGAAGGGTGTTGAATTTCTGATTTTCGGTAAAAAGCATAATTCGGTGAACAGGAAATTCGGTGAACTAGGGTTTTTGAACAAACCCTAATTCGATGAAGATCGATTACATGATTCAGTGAGCTTTCATAAGCTGTACAATCATCAATGTATCAAGGGTTTTTTGAGCATCGATCTGTTGCTAGTATGATTATTCCCTTTCTTTTATTGTTCCTATTTGATATATGTTTGGCAGCTAGTAATATATTAGTTTAAGGTTTTGTTGCTCATAATCAGATTCAGGTTTATTGTGTACGGGGTGTTTATTGATGCATATTCTTGGATTTGCTAGTATGATTACTACAATGGTGTATTGCTTTCTTTGAACCTTTATTCATTATTTAGAATATTTGAAAGGTTGTTTGATCGAGTGGAGGCTGTTTGTGACTCAAGACCAAATTATTTAGGGTTTTGATTTTATACAACTAGGGTTTTTGATTGTATCATCCCTAGGGTTTGATCTTTGTGCTGTTAGTTCTGGTGATGGTATATGATAGAAGGTTAGTGCTGCTCGATTACATGATATACTTACTGCTGCTAATAAAGGTTAGTGCTGCTAAGGGGATGTTTCTACTGTTTATATAGTATTAATGCTACCGGGAGCAAAGTCACAGCAGGTATTGATTAGAAGCTTTAAAACAGCAGGTGTTGATGTTGTGGTTATGATTATATCTGTTGATGAGAGAGTAGTAAAGTAGTGATTGTGATGATAGTTTATTAGTTTATGGAAGTTTGGTTAATACTGCTCACAGTTTTAAGTTAATACTGCTTGTTTCTTATATACTACCGCCAAGCTTTCGTTACTACTACTGCCATTAGCAACAAATTTGTGACAGCTTAGTGATAAAAAAAAGCATCAAAAAAAGTCATAGGAGGAAGGAGAATGTACATTAGCGATGAATTAGTGACAGTTTTGTGACACTAATACTGTCAAGGTACGTTAATGCTATAAATATTAAGTTTCTGCTTGCCAAGGAAGCTAGTTAATGTTGCTTATGTTCGTTAAAGCTCCTCATACTTGTTAATACTGCTTGAATATAACTTAGTGCTACCAAGCAAAATTAATGTTGCTTACATGTTTGTGCTGCTAGTTCAAGACATTAATGCTGCTTGAGGTTCGATTACAAGTTAAAACTATTAGTTGTGTTCGATATCGAATGATACATGATTTTTATCTTAGTTAGTTATAAGGATCTCGGACAACACACACAGAAGGTAAGGTTTTTACTACTGCTAGTCATTATTACTACTGCTAGTGTGAGTTTCTACTACTCAAGTTCATTTTTCTTATTGTGCGTCATGGAGGGTAATTTGAGGAGTTAGAAGGCTTGGATTAGAAATGTGATATTGGTTTGTAGTGGTCAAGATCAAAGTTTCTTATATTCATATGTCCCCTATTGGATTATGACAAAAAGGGGAAGAAGATGTTCACAGGTACAATTGGCAACTTGTAGATCCTTGGTGTAGCATGGTACAAAGGAAATCTACTTAAGTGGAAGTGTTGTTTCATTCAGGGAGATCCATGATTTCAACTTCAGGGGAAGCTAAGGCTTTATGATGAAGTTCCTACAAGAACATGTTTGTTTTGTCATCATCAGATAGGGGAAGATTGTTGGGAATTATAGATTTGATGAGACAAAAGAAACAAGTAATGAAACAAAAGGACTTAAACACAAAGCTGAAATTATTCAAAAGATGGAAGATTTTGAAGATTCTGGAAGATCTCCTTAAGAAGATAGAAGATAACAGAAGATCAAGTTTAATGTTTAAAAGATTTACGTTTATCCCTTTGTAAATATCTCTAGTATATAAAGAGATATCAGGCGTGTAGTTTTAGGTATCCAGAAATGTGTGCTTTCTATTAAAGTATAACACAGAAAAACATGTGAGTTAGTTAGTTATATAGTTAGCTAGATAGTTAGTTTATAGTGTTTAGCCTCAAGGATTGTAAATCCCTGTTACTAGTTAAGAGTAACCGTTCTATGATTTGATCACATAGAATTGGGGCTGTGATTAATAAAAGAAAACCTTGTGATAACATTGATTCGTTCCTTATTAATTCCGATGTGCAAATATTCAATATGTGTTATCATTATCCTAGATGAGAATTAATCATTCTCAAGCCTTAAACGATCTAAGGAGTTATATCAGACTCCACAAAGTTTAATCCTTTCATTTTCTTAAACCAAAGGTTCAATTTCAATGTTTAACGACATGTTTTCACCATTCAACTTTGCCATTTGTGACCTCCAAGAGACATTATAAGCATTTTTCTCTTTTTAATGTTGTATTTTAATATAAAGATTAATGTATTGAGCTTCAACTCTTTTGAATTCATTTTCAAGAATCTTAATCCGTTGTTCTATAGTTGCTTGGATACCTTTGTAGTCATTTAAAATTTTCTCCATTTCAATTATCAATATCTTATTTTTCTGTTTTTCAACAGAAATGAGCACACAATCCCTAATTTCTCTTTCTAAGGATGCTTCCAAAAGTCGATCGATTTCATTTTGAAAAGGTTTTTCTTTTTATGCTTGCTCCTCAACTTTTCGTTCCATTGACACAAAAAATTATAACATCTCATGTACTTCTTCTATAATTTCCTGTTTAATGGTAGTTACTCCTTTTCTTAATGCCCTTGAAATCGGAATTACTTCTTAAGTAAAATACTTTTGAATCTTATTTTGCTCATCAACTCTAACAGTTTAGTTTTTTTCTATTTGAATACTTGCATTAATGAGAATGTAGGTTCCTATTTTATATCAAACACACACCAATACTTGTTATAATCTAGAGAGAGAAAAGTTTTGAGAGAGAAGTGGAAGGAAGAATAGAATTACACTCAAACTAGGTGTAAAATTAATTCAACCAACACCCTCTCTTTGTATGGAGATGGCTTTATATAGTCTTACAATCATGAGCTTTATTAGGCTTTCCATAGGCTTACCATGAATTGACCCGGTTAGCTTGCTAACTATTACTTTGTATGGACTACAAGAAAAGTATAGAAATAATGGAAGTGACTAATCCTTTTTTGTATTCCTAACAATCTCCCCCTAAAGGAGGTCACTCCAGTTTATAAATATCTTAAACATTGCATTCTATGAATGTTCTTTAATATTGCTCATAGTCTTGAATCTTGATCTTTTCTTGTATCTTTGTAGTGTTCTTTGATCATTAAGCTTGAGCTTGTTCCTTCATGCTTGATGGTGTCGTGATCTTGAGCCTTTATCACATGATATTGAACTTCTTGAGATCATAAATATTTCATAATCACTTGATCATCTTGCGATACTTCTCCTTCTTGCGATCTTGTGTCTTTGGACCAACATGCTCATACTTTAGGATTTCTTGAAAGCTTTCTAACAGTCTCCTTAAATAATCATTGACTTGATAACTTGATGTCTTTAAGGAAGATGTTGAATATCAGAGTAGCAGAAGTCTTTATCTTTAGCTTTCTTGATTACTTGAAATTTTAAGTCTTGAGTATGAGCATGTAGTTATGAATTCGAGGTAGCTAGAAGAAGGCATCGCCACCATCATACAACCTGCATTTAAGGGTTAGTGATAAGTACAGATATGGACGAACATGGCTTTGTTATTCATTGAAGTTAGGTAGTGTTAACCTTTGGTTTCATGAGGACCGACTTGTGATTAGGTAGGTTAAATTTAGAAGAACCTCCTTAACAAGATTTTTGGCTTAAAGTATTGGATCCTCTAACGTTGGTGCATTAGATTCATTGTACTTGCTTGTTCTTATTACCGGAATGTCTCAAAGCAGACAGCACGATATGAGTGAATCAGCTAGTTACTATCTTACTGATTGAGTCATCAATTCATAAATTAGACCAAATCGATATCCAGTTGACAAAAGTTTGATCCATATAGGATCTCACAAGTCACCTACCGCAGTGCTGTTTGATGTTGACACTGGAAGGATTTTCATTGTCAGTGTGAATACTAAAAAGTATCAATCTGATGTTCTGGCAAGATCACAAAGATAATGTGTAGGACTCTTAAGATATCACTTGTGTTCTTTGATTGTGAACAACAAGTGTATTTTGGAATTGTGTCCTAATGAGAATATTTATTGATCTCTTTTGGCTCTAGACTCAATAAGTACGTTTTAGTTTTAGTGATCGGAGGCTGGAACTGACTGCCACCTTTTCAATATCAACTAACTCAGAGTGAGAAAGTCAATAATTTACATGTTTATCTCCGTAAGAAATGAAACAAGAATCTTTTACGACACCTTAAATGGCTAGGGAGGGTCATGTATTGCATCACTAGGTCCATGATGACTATCTTTAATACCAGCAATCATCTTAGTGATTCTGATAGCATATGTATTAACCCAGTTTCTGCCTAAGCGTATGGAGGGCTTCTTTTGTCACACCCTGTCAAGGCGGAAACGCGAGGCGTAAACAAGAATGGATATCATCATAACACATGGTGTCTATATAGAGAATACTAAAATGAAAACTAAAGTAAAGCAAAGACACAAAGTGTCATAACAATACCCAAAACCTAATGGTGTCTTTATTAATGAGAAAGAGGTCTCGTAAAAGATGAGCATGCAAAAACAAAATCCAAACAATTCATGCAAACGCATTTAATCAACAGAAAGCATAAGATATCATCCAAGCATCCAAGAACGTCTCTTCAAGCCACTTTGCTCTATCTTAGACACCATTAAGACTCACCTGAAAAAAAAATGATGCTTAAAAATGTCAACAACAACGTTTGGTGCAGATTCATAGGTTTAAGACTCACATTATAAACCTTTTCAATCCAATTACTGATGATTATGCAAAACAATATAGACATACCTATGCAACATATGAACATATGCTAACATGCAACCAAATCACCATATCAATCATACCCATACAGTATACTGGGATAGCATTCCGCCTCCGATCCCACATACTCACGTACACACCTAAAAGTCTACCAGCTGAAGCTATATTTAGGCCTGAGACGCCATACAATTTACTAGTTAATCAATCCAAATTAAGCAATGCCGTGAGATGATCAGGCCTAACTATAAATATCCTCAACACAACACAATATCATAGCAACAATAAGCATATAGGCAGTCACATAATGACCCACGAACGCAATCTAGAAGCACATAATCCAACAATCCATATCATATTAGCAAGTAGCACATAACATACAATAGTCACGTATAGCCCATGCCTCATTTAAAACACATTATCACAGTAACTAAAACATTTAAACTCATAGCATCATTTTTACCCCAAAAAAACATAAGAAAAAGGGGCTATGAAACTCACCTGATGCTTAGCTTCCCAAAAGAATCCAACAAAAGCTTCATAAACACTTCACGGATAATCTAAACAATTAAGCACACAATAAGCTACCATCAATTAGGTATTCAACCCAATATGATGTAACCTCAACTATGATGGATATCTAAGCTATCTGCCATAGTTCTATACTTGTTTTAAACCTTTTCCAACTCTTATATACACCATTTACACTTCAATACTACACTTTAAATTTTCTGGATTAGAGCAGAATTTTATACTCACTTACGCGTCCTAAACGTACCAATTAAACACTTCCATAATTCTAACCAATATTCACCATGCTACATATATGTCTTATGAACCTCTTCTAGCTCTCCCAAAGTCATTACCCTTTGACAACTACCCTTTAGAAATTCATTAATCCAAAGTGTCCAGAATTTGGCCAGAATCTGACCCCCTAAAAGTATGACGTTAGATAACCCACTTAAACTTGATAACCTACTTAGAAAATATTCACGGGTCACACACAATATATAAACTAACTTCCACCTGATTTAGAGCCTTTAACTAGATGTCTAAGTATTTTTAGAAAAATCAAAACCAAAACTGAAATTAGTCACAGTTTTACACACTGATTTTGTAAAGACCTTTTGACCCACTTTCCGACCATAAAAACTCACGAGAACAACTTTGCTAAAAGGTAGACTCTCTGAGGTTATCTCTAGTATGTTGTAAATTGTTTATTTGATAATTTATGATTGAGTTATGACCGTTACAAAACTGCCTAATTGTCTACAGTGATATAAACAACTAATTCGGGCTACCTAGACCCTAACGCATGACTAAATCACAAAACCAATTGAACCAATGATTAAACAAACATCATTAACCTATAAACTCTAGAAAATTTTAAACCCTAATTTATAAACCCTAATTTATTTTCAGGATTAAACCTAATTCATCATGCTTAGATTACAAGAATTAAAATAAAAACTAGAATTAAACAAAGAATTAGAAAATACCTTAAACCCTAAAAAATTTCTTCTCTTTTTTTTTCTCTCCGGATCGGTCGAGCAATAAGGGAGGAGGGTTATGGGATTTATTTTGTATTTATAGGCCCCTAATTAATTATAGATAATATCTAATTAGAGTTTGTTTCCTTTTAAAACTCTTTTTTTATTTTCTTTCCCCTTTATCCTCTTTAAATTCGTTTTTACTATTCATCTATAAAAAAATATATATATTTAATTTCTTTATTAATTACTTAATTATTTGTTTTACCTTAAGTTTTTATAAAAACCTAAGCTTATTTGCACATACCTTTTTGCTTAAACGCAATTTATTAGACTTTTAAAAATAATTAACTTTCCAAAAATACTTTTCATTTCACAAATTCATTTTCTAAAAATAGAAAGTCTTTCAAAAACTCTCATATTTTAACAAACTCGTTTCTTTCACAAATGACACACTTCCCATTTTAATCCATCACCTAGACATCCACATATTAACCAAAACAATTCTTTCAAAATACCCAATCAATTTCATTATCACTATAAGTGATTAAAATAAAATTTCTCCATCAAATAACTCATTTCTCTTAACTTAACCTCTAAAACCTAAACTTATCTTAAATTACTAACACAAAAATACGTATACGTATAATTACTTACACAATTAACGCGAAACCGCTTCAATCACCGAAATCATTTCCTTGTCAACCAAAGTTAACGAAATGAACTTCACAAAATTCAACACAAATCCAATCCCACACAAACCATATAAACACGTATAAACACATAACCATACATTACAACAGATACATTTAGGTCAACACTATGGTTTGACCAACCTACTCAAGTCATGGTTGTCATAGTATCCCCACCTTGAGAAAATATCGTCCTGAGATTTAACTACTCGAGGCATTAGCACTATCGACAAACAACGGAGGACACTTAGACCTCATTTGATCCTTGCGTTCCTAAGTAAGCTCAGGACCACGCTTTGAATCCCAACGAACTTTCTCTAATGTTATCATACTACGCTTTTACTCATGACCTCTCGGTCCATAACATCATCGGTTCCTTGGCAAAACAAAGGGTCTTGTCCACCTTAACCTCGACTAACTTCCAAAATCTGAATCCAACTGCTAATGACTTTGCTACTCCCACAAGGGTGCAATTAGTAACACAACAACCCCAAATGAAAAGAAGCATCCCACTACATGTACCTTTCTTGTCATCGATAAAACTTATCAAAACCCTTAAGTTATTGTAACAACGTGTTTTATATCTTAACCTCGCAACTCATCAAACAAGAACTGTCTTAAACCCAGTCCTACACCCACACAACATCACCATCACTAAACATATGGGCATCAGAACAAAGAAGGCTAAAACCATCCACCAAAAAGGATCCCCAGCCCCCCTGCCCCCCCCCTTTTTTAAAAGAAACAAAGATCTTATGTCGACGTTGTTTGCCTCAACAAAAACCCCTGATGTCCTCCCGATTCAGAAAGGTAAACCTGTTTTAATGTTCTTAAACTCACTCACCCAAACCGACAAGCCCTAAAACCCCCAATTCATTGCCCACAGTATCAAAGCCCAAAAGGTACTAAGAAAGGAATTGACAAAGTTGAATCATTTCACACATTTGTTCATGGCTGAACTCGGAAATCATAACCAACAATCAAGTTTTTGATGCAGAAGGAATATAATGAAGAACACTAGTAAAACCAAATCCCAAGAGATTCCACAGAGTACCCAAAGTCTGACATAAAACAATAACTACACTTTATGAAGACGAACCACCATCAAAATGCTAAAGAAGCACGAGATGCCTAACTTCGGAGTATGTTGCTCAGAACAAAGTTCTTGTGAAAATTCTCTCACAACAAGGTATGATCACAAATAGTCAAGAGTATCTTTCATCAAGAGTTAGATCCCTTGAGAGTATCATCAATGAACTCCGTTTCAAAATCCAAGAACTTCACCAGGAAATCATCCAAATCATTCGAACCTCGCCTACAACTCAACCTTCATCCTCTATCTCCCAGAAAGAGGCTGAAATGAAGAACTTAAAGAATCAACTCCAAGATCTAGAACGGCAACATAAACAAAAGAGAATCACCTCTCTTATTGATGATCCATGGAGGTTACCATCAACCCCTTTTGTAGGTGTCTCATTTGACCCACAACCGTTACCCCAGTCCTACACCCACACAACATCACCATCACTAAACATATGGGCGTCAGAACAAAGAAGGCTAAAACCATCCACCAAAAAGGAGCCCACCTTTTCACAAGAATCACAATCCATTGCTGACGTTGTTGCTTCAACAAAAACCCCTGATGTCCTCCCGATTCAGAAGGTGAACCCTGTTTCAATGTTCTTAAACTCACTCACCCAAACCGACAAGCCCCAAAACCCCTAATTCATTGCCCTAGTCATCAAGCCCCAAAAGGACTATGAAGAATTTGACAATGTTGAATCATTTGAACATTTGTTCATGGCTGAACCGGAAAATGCAGAATCAATAGTCTAGTTTGATGCAGAAGCATATGAAGAACACGAGGAAAACCCAAACCAAGATACTCCCACAGAGTTCCTAAAGTTCGACATAAAATAATACTTCACTTTCGACGACGTACCACTATCAAAATGGCGTGAAAGAAGCATCGAGATGCTAACTTGGTGTACTGCAGAATTGCAGTATTATACCATTGACGTAGTCATAAAGAGATTCTTAAACAGGCTCCAAGGACGTCTTAGAGACTGGTATCACAGTCTTGGCGAATATCGCCAACTTCATATACAACAGTTAATATCTCCTGAAGCATTCATGAGTATTATATACTTAGAATTTATTGGCAGCCCGTGGGAACACACAGCCTATGCTAGAGAAGAATTCCTCAAGATGAAGTGTTGTTCCTTCCAAAAGAAAGATTTAGAAAAACACTATAATCGCATGTCCCAGCGATTCTACTGTTTAAATGGAGTAGATGATGTCAATCTAAAGCAAGTCTTTCTTAACTCCTTTTCAGAATCTTTTGGAAATGAAGCATATCAGGCTTTAGAAGCAAGAAATTTCACAATAGCCCAAACAACCCTTGGTGACCTGTACTAGTTAATTCTTAATGCTTTGGTAAAACTTTGCACCCAGAAAAAGTTCCTTGCGGAATTCGAAAGAACTGGAAAACGCCTTGGAACAACATGTAATGATAAATACCTACAGATAAAATGTAAAGATAAGTCATCATGCGATTGTACTCACACAAAAAAGAAATTCCACTCTAAAAGATTTTCAAGTCTCTCTAGTAAACCCCGGTTTTCTAGACGAAGTAGCAAGAAGTGGAAATTCATAAGAAAGAAAAAGCAAAGAGGCAGAACATCTGACAGGTGCTTCATTTGCCAAAAAAGAGGTCATTTTGCAAGAAATTTTCAGGATAAGAAAAGATCTTAGGCACTGAGCCAGTCTTTAAATCAAGTAGAACCAATTGATTATTCTGATCTAGAGTCACTCTATTCTCTAAATGATGAGCCCAGTGACTCAGTCTTGTGCACGATCGCCTACTCAGATTTTACATCCGATGATGATTCTGACACAGATTCACTTGAAAGTGATTCTGATTTTGGGGTCCACATGATCAACCCACTCTCGCAAAAGAAATCCTTGTTTCAGAACTTGGTAGATGCTAAAGTTCTTTCTAAGTTTGAGCTTAAATCTGGGTTTTGGCAGTTACGTATCAAGCCTGAAGACAAACTAAAAATGGCATTTTTATACCAGATCATCATTACCAGTGGAATGTAATGCTGTTTGGTTTAAAAAAAGAATGCTCCATCAGCTTTCCAAAAAGCAATGATAACCATTTTTGAGCCAATCCTCGCCAATACACTAGTATACATTGATGATATCCTCTTGTTTTTCCCGGATGAACAGTCTCATGCAGAATTACTTTCAAAGTTTTATTCTCTAGTCACCAAGTATGAGATTATGTTATCAGAGAAGAAGATAGAAGTTGGAGTGACCACAATCCAGTTCCTTGGCATGGAAATCTCCAACGAGAAATACCAGCCCTAACCATATGTGGCCCAAGAATTACTAAAGTTCCCGGATGAATTATCTTAACAAAAGATGATTCAGCAGTTCCTTGGGTTAGTCAACTATATGGCAGATTTTTTGCTAAAACTGTCACATCACAATGCCTTGTTGTTCCCCATGTTAAAAAAGAATCCCCCACAGTAGACCCTAAGACAAACTGAAGCAGTGAAAGAGATCAAGTGCCTAGTAAAAAAGATGCCTCCACTAAAGATTCCTACCTCCGCAGAAAAAAGAATCCTACAGACAGATGCAAGTGATGAGTGTTGGGGAGCGGTCCTACTTGTACAAGATAATAATAATAAAAGACACGTTTATGGATACAAGAGTTGCACGTTTAAAGCATCTGAACAGCATCATCACTCCACGTTTAAAGAAATCCTTGCACTCAAACGAGGCATTGAGAAGTTCTAATTTCATCTAATAAGACATGAGTTCTAAGTTGAAATGGACATGTCTTCCTTTCCACGCATGCTACAGTTCAAAAGAAAGATGATCCCTCATGCACAACTTTTGAGGTGGTCAAATTTGTCTCACAGTAGAAGTTCACAGTAAAACACATCAAAGGAACAGAAAACGTCCTTGTAGACTTTCTCTCTTATCCAAAGACCTATAAATCAGAAGAAAACTACCTAAAAGATGCAAGCCAAGTTCAGAAACATACTCCACACCTTCTCGCAATGGTGTTCTCGGTCGCTTCCCATAAGGATGAAGGATCTTCTTCTACCCCCACTCTACCGATCCCTGTTTTTGATCTACTAGAGGAGATAGTTGAAACGATTGGAGACTTGACTTTTGAGAAAAGTGTTAAATTATGCTACAAAACGTTTCTTACTACCCTCCTCAAAAACCATGGGTTATGCATAAAAGGCCTCAGGTTTCACCCAGACTACCCATTCCTCAACATCTTCCATATCCATGACCTATGGAGGTTTCTAAAAGAAGCAATGTGCTTCTTCTACTACCTCTTTGAAAGCTTCATGATTGGCATAACCTTCAATGCAGAAAAACTCCTATCATATGTCTTTAAGAGCCAGTTTAAGGATGCCCCTCCACTCTAAACATTCACTTACTACGCTATAATGATTTGTCCCACATCACCAATGGACCATATGGTTAATAACCACCGGAAAAGGGACTTACGTACTGGTAATGTTTCAAAGGCCAGGGTCTTTCCTACCACCTAAAGCCGTTAATGATGATGGATCAATTATGTACCACGCCCCATATTGCTTTATTCATGACTGGTACAAGGTTAAACCATCCAGCAGAAGGTGTGAAAGAAAACTCTGAACCCTTTATGTAGACACAAGAAGTTTGTTGGCAAGAGCAAACGGAATTGACCAAGACAAGATTCCATATTACGTAATGTGGAACATATCGATATGGAGTAAAGACCATCCAGATGCATACAAATGGATCGAAGCAAATGGACAGTGGCTCTATGACAACTTTGATCATTGTAAAGTAGAAACATCAGATGATGATGACGATGCTAGATCCCTCTGGTCTTCAGATAACGATGAACATTTCGATCCATTTGAAGATGACTCGACACACCCTGATGCTCGCTGGAGTCCATGAAGAAGGCTAAACATTTAATGTTTTGTTTAATAATATTTTAAGTGTGTTTTATTTGCTTAATTATGTTTAGTATCTCTAGTATGTTCTAGTGTGGAATAATGACATATGCAATGATGTCATGCCTTAAATGATGTAAGCGCTTATGTTATAAGGCAATTATGTAAAAAAGTAAGTATGCTTGTTGTGACAACCATGACTTAAGCAAGTTAGTAAAACCGTTAGTGTTGACTTATGAATATGTTTTAATGTATCGTTTATGTGTTTATATGAATTATGTGGATTGTGTGAGAGTTGGTAATCAATCCATTGAGCATGATCGTCTCATTGGGATTGGATTGGTGATGGATTTGGTTAAGTTCCTTTCGTTCACTTTTGGTGGCAAGGAAATGACTTTTGTGGTTTTGGCGTTTTTGCGTTAATTGTGTAAGTATTATTACGTATACGTATTTATGTGTTAGTAAAATTAGGTATGAATAGGCTTTAGTGGTTAGAATAAGAAAGAAATGAAATTTCTATTTTTGGAAAGTTAGGTTTAATAAAAATGAAAAGTTATTTATTTTTAAAAGTCTAGTAAATTGCGTTTACGCAAAAAGGTATACTCAAATAAGCTTAGGTTTTTATAAAAACTTAAGGTAATGCAAATAATTAAGTAATTAATAAATAAAAAAAATAAAAAAAAGAGAAAAGGATAGAGATCGGCCGGTTATGGGTTTTGGAGGAAAAAAGGAAACAAATTTGACTCAAACTTGGACTCTAATCCTATAAATACTAAACCTTATTATCCCTAAATCACTTTTCAACTCCCCATACCATTCAATCGGCTGAATTCAAGAGCAAGAGAGAAGAGAAAAATTATTTTTCAAGTTAGGGATTTTTGTGTTCAAGAATCAAGAGTTTAAGGTACAAATCATCTTCCTTGTTTAGTTTTAATCATTAATTCATGTAACAATTATTAAGATGGATAATTAGGGTTTTATAAAATCTGTAAATTAATGATGTTTAATCATATTACAATAATTAGGGTTTAATTAGGATCATATGAGTGTATTCATTAAGGTTTAGATCGCGTTAGAACTTGATTTAGATTATGGCAGAATTTAGGACTGTGTTGTTCGGCTGTTATCTCGATGATGGTAATAGCTTTTGTCAAGTTTCCAGTATCTATGATGTAGCTCAGAGAGTCTAGTTTCTAGAACATCCGGCCTCGAAATTTTTAAGGTCGGGAATTCATTCAAATGTTGGTTACGAGAGAAGTTGTCAAATGCAGTAAATTCGGGTCAGATTTAGGTCAAATTACGAGGTGTAAAACCCCACACTTAAAATTTGAATTAGGATTAGCCAACCTACATGAGTTTAGTTCTATGTGTCTATTAAAAATCCCCCAAAGGAGAGCTTCTGATTTGGAGTCTAAGTATGGTTTTTAGGTCCAAACGTTTTAGTGTGCGATCAGATCCAAAACTAAGTAGTTAAAAGTTTGATTTTATTTGGCGCACATAATTGTGGAAATAAATTAGTGGAAAAATCAAGAGGATAGTAAACACATGATATTGAACCTGTGATTTTTGGTAAAATTTATAAAGGTTAGTAGGTGTGGTTTAGAAAATGGTAAAGTGACACTAAAATTCTGCATTTTCGGGTAAATTGTAGAACTTTGAAAAAGTATGTAAACGAATTGGTTAATGACGGGCATGGTGTCGGGGTGACCCATGAGGGTAATTAAACACCTTAGACATCCATCATATGATTGTTACATGTGCTTAAGCTATTGGCTTAGTAGCGTGTAACACGTGTTGTTTTGTTGTTTAGATTTGTGTTAGTGTTTATGGAAGCTGCAAAGCAATCAGGTGAGTTTCATAGCCCCTTTTTCTTATGTTTTTCTTGGGGTGAAAATGATGCTATGAGTTTAAATGTTTTTAGTTGCTGTGATTATATGTTATGTGGTTATTGATTTGTGATGTGATACGCTCCATGGCTTTGTGATCAATTGGAGTTGTTTTGAGGTATATGAGTTCGGTTGGAGAGTGGTGTTTACTACTCAATCAAATCCAACTGAAGGGTTGAAATAATACTCAATAATGTGTTGGTCCAGGCCTAAGTATAAGTTCCAGCTGGTAGACTTTTAGGTGTGTAAGTGACGTAATTTGGAGCAGATAAGTACGCATACTCAGTGTTGTAATTTGGAGCGGATGAGTACGCCTACTCAGTGTTGTGATATGGGATCGGATGGATACGCCTATCCAGTGTACGGTTGTTATGAATTGTTTTAGTAATCGCAGCAATTGTATGAAAGTTTTATGTGTCTTAAACCTATGACTCTCACCAACATTATGTTGACGTTTAAGCATCATTTTCAGGTGAGCAACATGGGAATAAGATAGAGAGAAGTGGCTAGAAAGAGACCATAGGATGTCGTGGAGATTATTGCTTTATTGTCTTAAATTTTGCATTGTTTGGATTATGATACTTGTTGCATCTTTCTATGCGAGAACTTTCGTTCATCAATAAAAGACGCCCATTTGGATATTGTTAGTTTTATGGTATTGTTATGACTACTTTGTATCTATGCTATGCTTTACTTATTTTTTTACATATAGAATTCTCTGTATAGACGCCATTGTGTTGTGATGATATCCTTTCTCGTTACGCCTCGCGTTTCCGCCTTGGCAGGGTGTGACAAGAAGTTTTAGTGCAAACACTATTTGGGAAGTTTCTGATTGTGACTCCATCTTTTCTTTGAATAACAAATCTTTAGTAGAGTTAGAGTTCTTCTTATTCAAAGTTTTTCAACAAGTTCTGATACCACTTGTTGATCCCTTTTGAACAGATCTTACTTAGCTTGTTAAAGCTTAGTTATGTTGGATAGATCCAAGACAACTATGGTAGAAACTAAGATTGAGAATATCACAAACTATGCAAAAACTAGTTTGCAATACTAAGAAGAACAATAAAACAATAAACAAGATTTTACTAAACTTTCAGCCTCAATATAAAATAATCACCCTGAATAGTGATAGAGTTACAAAATAACCTTGAAGCTGCTAACTATTTCTGCTATGAAAACTATTAAACCTTATATGTAGATCTATGCCGTAGGGTTCCTTTTATACACCAAGAAACCCTAATGGGCTTACAAAATGCGTCTACTAATCAATGCATATATATTCCTAATATATCTTATGCATATCACATTAGCAGCACTAACTATTTATACTAATAGTACTAACTACATAACTAAGAGTACTAATAAACTGACTGTACTAACATTTTGTACTGACAGTACTAACATTTTGTACTGACAATACTAACTATTACATTAGCAGTATTAATGACTTAGACTGTTTTCTCTAATCTTCGGCAGCAGCACAAACTTAAGCCAGCAACATTAAGTTGTAGAAGCCTCTAATTCCCAACAGACCACAGTCTAACAAAATTCTAAGGGTTGAGAGAGGAGTATTTTTGTATTTTTATGTTTTATGGAAAGCAGGTAAATCATATATTTGAGAAGGGGTTTGGTTTTAGCTAATAAACTAAATAATAATCTAAACTAATGATGATAACAATATGATAAAAGATTGTGTTTATTTAATCATGTATTACTCCCTAGATTGGTTCTCTTAGTGTTGTTGCTTTGTCACACTTGTGATGATCTGTGTAACTATTTCCTAAGTCATGAACGAATTACACGAACCCGTAGTCTACTTAGTATTCCATTAGAGCAACGCACAAGTAAGGTAGTATGAAGACTATTACAAGGCCCCTAAGAGTATACTAAGTGCATGTGAAATATATTAAAAGTGGATCAACCATATTAGGGGGCAAGGTAGTATGAAGACTGTTACCCGATGGTATCCTTTCTACACAATCATGTTTCCCTAGACATATCAACAGCGATACAAACAAAAGCTGGTTTTCTAAGACCTAACATGCACATCTATCACAAGAAGCAACACCACTAAGATCTACATTCTAGGTTTCATACAATCATAAATAAACACAATAGGAGGCTTAGCCAAGCATGTTAAAGATAAAGCAAGAACATATATAATCAAGATAACACATAACATATGAATAATAAATAAACCTTACTTGATTAAAACATGAGTTGGAGGAAGTACAATAGGGTTTTTAGGCCCTAAAGTCGTCCCCAATAGATGCTAAACGAACTAGGGTTCATACTCTCTTTTTATTCTAAAGTTACACACTTAAAACCCTAAATTCGGGTTTGTATATATAGGAAAATCGCTATGACGGCGTCGCGTTTTAATCGTGACGCCATCATGAAAGAGAATATTCTAGATAAGGGGCTGGGTCGTGTGCTCTGACGCCGTCATGAGATCTTGTGACGCCGTCTTGGTCTTCGTTGTGACGGCGTCACGTTAAATCTGTGACGCCGTCTCCAGCTTCTGAGAACATTATCTTGAGAGATGTTGGTGTAGGTTCGTAGTCTTGTCTGTTTCTTTTTCAAATGAGCCCAAGTCACGTGTAATTCTTCCAAATGCCTTCTAAATGTGAAATACCTGAAAAAGAACGATTAAGTACCTATTTTGGGCATAAATGCATGATTTAGGGGGTTAAACGACCCCGAAAAAGTGTATAAAATGACACATCATCATCACTTAAACTACATTTAGGTTATGTTTGTAGAGTCTAAGGATGATGTCTTAGATAAGTTTAAAATATTATGTAAAATACTTGAAAACCTACATGATTGTTCTATTGTTTCAATTGTAACAAATCATAGTAATGAATTTGATAAATTGCAATTTGAGAGCTTTTGTAAACAACATGGAATGTCTTATAACTTGTCAGGCCCGTTCACTTCTCAATCGACTGAGATTGTTGAAATAACACATCACAAGTTAAGAAAGATAAGTCGTGCTATGTTAGACGAGCAATCCATTTCATTAAAATTTTGGTGTCATGCATTAGATACGGCAACTTATATATTTAATAGGGTTTATATTAGAAAATTCATTAACAAAACACCCTACGAAATTCTTAGAATTAGGAAGCCTTCATTAGAATACTTTAGGGTCTTTGGATGTAAAGTATTTATACTTAACACTAAAGTACATCTCACCAAGTTTGACCCAAAGTCGTACGAATGTGTGTTTTAGGATACTCTCAAACTAGTAAAGCATACATAGTACTTAACAATGTAACAATGAGAATTGAGGAATATATTAATGTAACCTTTGATAAGAGCTTTTTTGAGCCTAAGTCATCCTCTTCGATAGGAGATGATAGGATCAATGAACCCTTAGTTCAAGATTTTAACGGGTTGTCTTCATTACAAGTAAATGTTTTAGATGAAGGCTATCCTAAGAGTATAAAAGAAGCTAGAGGTCATCCAATAGAATAAGTAATTGGTGAGTTAAATGAGAGGACTCTTAGGTCTAAGACTAAACAAGCCTAGGATTTTCGCATGACATTTCTCAAAATCTAAATTACACGAGTCTAGTTAAGGTTGTTCATGGTTGACATGCACCATAGGATATTGATTTGAGTAGGTAAGGGGTATAAAATAAGAATAGATGTCTAGAGGTCATTTGTATACCCTTTTAGAGATAATAGCGCTCTTAGAGCTTATGTGTCTATGTGCTGGGACTTATGTGAAAGGTATGAAAGTTAAGCAACATTATTGTTTTAACAAGATGAAAGATTAATGTCAATGCATAATTCAAACTATGGTTGACATATCTCGAAGTCTACATGTCAAACTTATGTGTCATGAACAAGCAATTTAATCTACATCTTGCCAATATTATGGTAATCATCACCTCACCTTTTTTTAAATATGTGTCATCGACTTATTCACAACATTGCATGTTCTATTCCCCATGATAGACATGAAAGGTTTGGTAGACAAATTCATTGACAAAATCACTTTGGATCACAACTCACTCTTGTGTTGAAAATGTTGTGTTTGTATCAACTTGTTCATTTTATGTGTTGATTGCATGCTATGTGTAGTAGGGTAGATAAGAAAAGAAAATATCTCTATGCAAACATACAAACTACTCACATAGTTAAAAAGAATTCTTTTAGTTTGGATTCGGTATGGTATTGCATAACATACTAAAATACACAAAGAATAAACATGATAATATAGTTCTCTCGTCTGAGAAATTATGGAATTAATTCACCTACGTTATGGTAGTTAATATTATCAATGTTGACAAAACACATTGACCATAAGTCTGAGATATTATGCTTAGCAACACTTTGCTTTTGTATAATGGATTATGTGTCCAATATCTGTAAAATGCCCAGAAAAGATTAAAACACACATTGAAGTATCATGCATGAACAATCTTTGGTGCATGTATGCAAACTTGTAGGAACTAGCTTGTGTAACTAAATCATCTAATTTCAATTTAAACCAAAATATTCAAACTATAACTTTAGTTTTAACAAAGCATTATTAGATTCCCAACCTAAAACTTCTAATCACTAAGGCATAATGTTCTTCCCAATGACATACAATGGTCTTCACATAATCATTTCTACCACAACCCATGGAATCAAAAGTGCATGACTAAGGATCTATGTCATTACCTAACCTTTTACAAATCTACAACTATAAAAGCCCATGCACTAGCTCATAAGATGCAACACAAACACAATTGAAATTTTTGGCCAAAACCAAAGCTAAACAAGAATCATGAGTGAGTTCGGTGATTCATCATTGCATAACAACTCCGAGAGAAGAATGATGACTCCCGAGCAAGAAGAATTTTTTCCTTAGGAACAACTTAAGAGTAGTGACATGGACATCTATAGGACATTCATCAAGTTATGCATTACTAAAGAGACCATATGGGATAAAATATATCACAAGCTTGAAGAACCTCTTCACAACACTCATGTTGATGAGTGTGTGTGTTGTCAAGTACAACACGTGACAAAAGAGAATGTGCATTCTCTTCGCATAATAATGTGAGAGATACATGTGTCCATTAACAATGATCTAAAGGTATTAATCGCGGTCATTGAGGACATTGCTAGAGTCTTTCTTTAAGATCAAAATGAAGAATGGATTGAAAAAGACAATCAACCTAGCAATTGTCTCTTTGGAAGAAGTCAAGGCTTACAAGAATAAAAGTAGTATAGGCCTTCTAGATTGCCTTGTACTAGTTGTAGCTAGAAGTTATGTAATATATATTGTGTGTTGCACGTTTTATATGAAATAAAATGCTTGAATGCTCCTTGATTAATATTGCCTTGCTACAACATAATGGGATGAAATTATGATAAAATTATCCAAGCATGCTCAACAAAAAGTAATTGGAGTCATGAATAACTATACATATAAAATGTTAAAATATGTATATGAATATATGCAACAATGTACAAAGTCACAATAATCCATATTTGTACTCATCCATATCGTCTAGCTTCCAAATGGTAAGCTAACCCATGTTGGACTTGCATATGTGTATATATTTGTTGTTTGTGTTGTTTTGTGTTTGCTTGTTACTAGATATAGCCAAGAACACCTGGAAGGTAATGCTCTTGACCTATGGATCCCCGCCTTGGAACACGGGAGAGAAACGATCTAGGGGGAGCGTGTATAATAGTATCTATTCTCTCTTCTACAAAGATATCAACCTTCCAATGAAAGACCAAGATACCGCCTTTTTTATTTGACAAAAGAGGGAGAAGGAAAACAAAGATAAAGAAGCTTATTGATCGGGAAAAGCAAGCAATTACGGAAGCAAAGAGCAATAGCGTACATGGGAGTATACAAGCTATGTAAGGCTCATAAAGTGAATACAATGTTCAAGCTTCACTAAATTACAAGATCAAGACGCGAACTTCATCAACGGCGGTCTTATCTTCGCTATGTTTGTAATTTTATTTGCTTTCCAAAATTTTATTTGTCATCATAAAAGGGGCCATTTGTTGGTGCAAAATTAACTAGGATCTCCTTTATATTTTAACGATGACAAATAAACGTTCGTGAAACGTAAAATAACAAACGATAGCCAAAATCCAGAAAACGGATTCAGGAATCTGAAGCATTAGGAATGCGTCAGCGCGTGGCCAGCACGCCACTTGCGAACTCCGTTTTTACAAATTTTGCAATGTCAGCTAACCTATTATCCGACACATGTGGAAACTTTAATAAAGATATGTACATGATATTTGAGCATTTGGGAACACTCCAAATGAGGTTTAGACTTATAAAGGAGCAAAAACGAATCATCCTGTTTTTCCATACAACGCCAACTCAAATCTTTTATCAAACCCCTTTAGCCAAGGCCGAAACTTCTTTCTAAACCTAGTATGATCATGTTTTCAACATACCAACAAATAAAATTATTCATTTTACCTTGATTCGGATTTACATTGTGCATAATCACGTAATGGGTTTTACTCCCTTATTGGTCAAAGTAAGTCAAAGGTCACTTTGCGTAAACGTATCCTTTCCCGTTATAGGATATGCTTTACTTAATATGCAAATCACTTAGCTTGTTTGCATCAAGATGATTAGTGATCAAATCCATTGTTAATTATCATGGATTAAAGTCTAAATGACTAATTGAGTTTGTGGTATTTTGAAGTTAATTATACTTTGACTTTTCTCACTTCCTTGCCTATAAATATTGTTACAAACTCCTATGTATTAGTCATATACAACCTATTATTCCTAATCATTTGTTCACCCTTCTTACCCAACAAATTATTTCATCTCTTCCACACACACTCCAAACATCTTCTTCCTAAACAATCCCATGATCACATTTGCCCACTCTTTTCTCTCTTATTGACAATGTGATTATAGACCCAAATCAATCCCTTGATTTTACCTTCATCTTCATTTTCCATCTTCATCTTTAAACCATCACCAAATGATCCTTAAATCTTATCCTCAAAATGCCAAATCACATTCCCTTACATAATGTACTATCCTTGTACTTGTTGTACTTTATGTTCCCTACATTCCAACCAAGGATCCTCTATATCTTTTCAAAACATTCTCCACCACATATCCACTATTCATTCTCTTCTCTACAATATTTAAATTTCACATACACATACTTCTTCATCCTCACCCTTGATCAAGCCATTTCATTGATCCAAGTTCCCACACTCTTCTCTTCTCAACCCTTAGATTGAATCTTATACAAACACAACAAACACATTTTCACTTCTACTCCTGATCAAGCCACCTCATCAATTAAAACTCCCTCATTCTCTTCTCAACCATTGGATTGATCTCTCATCTCAAACAAACATACTTCCTCTCACAAACATACACTTCTCACTCAAACAACAAACACGTTTCTCTTATCACCCTTCATTTTGCCACTTTACTTATCCTACTTACCTCTCTTCTTTACATCCTCACCATCCATTTCAAACAGAGATCAAGAGGCTCCTTTATGTCACATCATGACAACTCATACACACCTTATACCTTCTTATCCAACATGTGCTTAAAGATTTTGAAATTTTAATTTCCCATCTTTCCCCTTTTCTCTCCAAGACAAGAATATTCTATTGTACCATTAACTAGCTTTTCAAATCTTTAGTTGGATCCCAACTAAGCTAGTTACTCTTTGAGGAATACCCAAAATAACCCTTTCCGATAATCCTTTTCTTTCTTTAGATTATCATATAAGCAAAACGCTTTTAATACTTCACAAACGTTTTATCAAATGGCTATTTGAGTTAGTTGACCTTGAGCATAAGAATGATTGAAAGGTCATAGCGTGAAGTACAATTAGGGGTTTAACAAGTGCGGGTATTTAAAACGTCAAAGTCTCGTAGAAAAACAAACTCAGGAATCTGGCGCGCTGACGCGTAGGCAGCGCGCCAGACTCAAATTATTTTCCCAAATTTGGGACTATTGGCCTATAAATACCCACCCTTGGCCTTAGTATTCCTCACCTCTTGCAAACATTCTTTCCTCTCTTTTCTCTTCTCCAATCCTCTAAGTCTAACACCTTTGTGTTCTTAATCTTATCTTCTATCATCTATTAAAGAACACACATCTCTGTAAGAGAGCCACGCAAGTACCCAATCCATACTTGTGTGTTTTATTGAGGGTCTTTTTTCTCATACCCTTTCTTTAGAATCGATTCTCTATGTTATGTTTGGTTAGGACTTGGTTCATTTATCTTATTTCAATCAATCAAGTTGTAAGGGAAGTCTTGTATCAGTTGGATCAAGCCTAGATCATTAGGGGTCTAGTTGGGGTTTTGGAGAGCTTCCGAGGGGAAGGCTTTTAGAGTTGATAGGTTAAGTCGAATCACGGGTTCTTTGGGGTGGATTCCAAGGGCGGAATACCGTAGGTAGTAACTCTTCTGTATGAGCGTCGGTCTTTGTTGAAAGCTGGTGAAGTTAAATTATAATACGGTTTATAGTCCACCTTAAGGATTATATTAGTATAGTATCGGAGTCGTGTATTTACAATTGGGCATACGGAAGGACTAAACCCCTTCCCAAACCAATATATCATGGCGTCTCTTCTTCTTTCTATATACTTATTGTTCTCATTGTAAAGCAGATTAGCACACCACTTAGATCCTTTGAGACTTGAGGTTTTATAAACTTCAAAGAAGTCAAGAAAATCGTATTCACCCCCCTCTACGGTTCTACAAGTGACACTTGGAATCCAAGAGCACTCAATTGAGCAGCCAACTCTAAAAGTTAAGCTTGATGAGCTTCTGGCATGCTTGGTGAGCCCACTACATAGTTTGCAGCAAAAGATGAAGTGATAGACGGAGCAGGTGCACGAGTTTTTCCAAGCATATAATCATGATCACTAAGGAGTGCATGAAGTTCGCTAAATGCAGTTAGACTTTGACGGGCAGTGATTGTAGTTTTAAGATCGTTATATTCTTCATGAAGACCTGAGACAACAAGCATAACGAGATCTTTATCCTTTACACGTTCACCAATGGTGGCGAGTGCATCAGCATATTCTTGAGCATGATTTAGATAAGCACTGATAGTTTCATCACCATGCATCTCTATTCTCAGAAGTTGTGTTTTGAGAGTGTATTCCCTAGATGTAGAATGAGGTGTATACTCCTTTTCAAGGGACAACCACAAAGCATGAGAAGTTGTACCTTAAACATGGCAAAAAGAAGCTTCTGATATTGTAGAGATAATTAGCATACGGACATGGGCATCATTGGAGACCCAAATTGGATAACTGTGGTTTTCCTTTGAAACAGTGACACCTTCGGTAACAGAAAAGGTTTTCGATGGACACGGTATTGAACCATCTACATAACCCATCAAATTGTTTATGATGAGGAATGGTTCAATCATAGTTTTCTAATAACCATAATTTTATGGGTGAAAGGGTAAAATTGAACTTACAAGAGTTGTGATCCGTTTTATCGACTGTGGTGAAAGCTTAAATCATAACCATAGTAATATTCCTTTTTTTAGGGTTTCTGACGACGACGGCCGGTAGCGGCGGTGAGGTGATCGAAGGTAGCGGCGGTTGAGGGATCGAAAATACCAAAAATTTATTGTGGGTTCTGGTTCGAAAGTATATGAGGATCTATTTTGGTGAGTTTTTGGTTTAGCGTAAGGCGATGTCGTTGGCAGAAATTTGCAATTACGTGGCCGATTTTTAAAACGTGGCCGAATTTTATAAATTCTGGTGAACGATTGTGGTGGCTGAAAAGTGGACGAAATTGTGCCGAGAAAAAAAGGGTTGTTTAGGTCTTGGCTCTAATACCATATAAAACCTCAAAGGATATGAATTATTATAATTGTAATTGTGATTTGTACATTAAATTTTTATATGTATATATACTAATGTCATGGCTTAGAGATTAAGCAACTAATACATAACCTAATGGGTACGGCCCAACTATACAATTGGACAGGCCCATCTAATCTAGTTTGGTCTAACATGGAGGACTGCAAAAATGGATAAAGCGCCCCTTAGTTAATGTGCGCGATCCACTTTGTAGAATTCTTGATTCTCAAGAACTGGCCTAAATATAAACTGCACTTTTTATTTTATAAATTAAATAAAATGATACATACTTTTCAAAATTAACTCACGCATTCCCGACACATCACCATCCCTCATCCTTCTAGATCTAAAAAATTGTGCCAACCCACCAATCTTCAATCTTCATTTTACCATCATATTCGATCTTCAGCTACATTGTTAACAACGTCACCATAATTGAAACACGGTTATAGAGTACACTTTATATAAACACACGTTCACCGGACTCCATCCGAGAAACACACACTAGATCTTAAATATCACATTGGTATCTTTTTTAGAGCACAGCGCACGTATGCTCATTTTCAAGTGCACCATGTCAACTTGTCCTTATATATGTGGTTAAAAGCCAGCGCGTGAAGTGTTTTGTTGGTTTCTTTGTGCGCGCAATATCCACTGTTCACAATAGAGGTAAGTGAGATATACATACATAACACGTGTTAGTATTGTACTCGTTCACCTAGGACATGCGCAGTTAAAAACGAGCCGCGCACTGAAAGTCTTGTTTCGTAATATAAGGTTTTTATGGCCAATTTGGTTATGTACACTTCAAAAAGTATTATACAGTAATTTTCTCTTCTTTTTGTCCTCCTCTTTCTTTACTTTTCTTGTTAGGTTCATAAAAAGTGTCGATTATATGGTTTAGTTATATTTAGTCATTAGTGTTTATTTTGTTTAGAGTAAAGTAGTTTGTAATAAGGTATATTATGCTAAAAGTAAGAAATAGCATAATTGCCAAAGAATAGGGACTAGAAGTGAAACATTAGAAAAATAAAGGAAGGGAAGCCTCATTCCTTCTCCTATAAATACCCCTTCTAATCATCATTAGAAGATGATGCCTTGTAATAAACTTTTCCTTTCCCTCCATTTTAATAACATTTGAAATTTGAATACTTGTCATCCTCTACTATTCTCTCCAAGCTTTCATGGTTGATTATGTATGATTCAAGATAAACAAGACCTAACAAGTGGTATCATACACCATTAGAGAATTAGAGTGATTCGATTTGTGAGTCTTTTACATGTCCAAGAATCTCAAGATGAAATTTGGTGAATTCGGTTGAGATCTTTGAGCTTTCGACTTGTGTTTTGGCAGCTATTTTAAGTATTTGATCGTTATTGAGTGTTCTACTGGATTTGACATGACGTATTCTTATGGAGTTTACATTTTTAGTAGCGTCTTAGCATTCTCGAAAGTAGTTGTTGAAATCTCGGATCATTTTCAGTAGCGTTTTAGTATTTCTATTAGCTTAATTTCGGTAGAACAAGTGCAAACGCGTAAAACCCTAAAAATAATTAGTGGATTACATAATGTCGTACAATGACCTAAAACACGAGGTGTTATAATTTCTCTACATTCTCGGAAGTGGTTTTTATATTTTCGGATCATTTTTCTTATAGTTTTGATCGGAAAAATATTGTAATAGATATATACGCATTTTCGGTTCTATCGAAAATCGTATATTAGGAGATAATTGATAAACTCGGTTGAAGATCGAGTTTCATAACTTTTCACACATTTTTGGTTTTATCGAAAAGTGTGAATAAGGACTTAGTGAATTTACTCTCGGAAATACGCTTACAAAGTATTAAAATACCACAATTTCACGGTTTTATCGTAAATTGGGTTTTTGAAAAACAAATTTGTCAATCTTTAAAACTCGGAAACTAAATTCGGTTTTATCGAATTTGAAGTTACATGTGTTTTTCGATTATCCAGTCATCATAAATTTCGGTTTTATCGAGTTTGTGGTAATTGATAATTCATAGTCTTCGAATTTTTCAAAACTCGGTTCTATCGAGTTTGATATAATTGATTTTTGGATTAAGAGTATTTCCGAGTTTAAAACGTTTTTAGTGTACCGAGTTTGTTAGTAGTTTTTCCGAGTTACGTTCTGTTCGAGAAGTGTACCGAGTTTCATACTACTTGTTATTCGAGAACAGTGTTGTCCAAGTTTCATAATTGTTCGAGAAGTGTACCGAGTTTGTTAGTAGTTTTTCCGAGTTACGTTCTGTTCGAGAAGTGTACCGAGTTTCATACTACTTGTTATTCGAGAACAGTGTTGTCCAAGTTTCATAATTGTTCGAGAAGTGTACCGAGTTTGGAAATCTTTTCACAAATATCACTCATTTTCGTCTACAAAGATCCAATTTTTGAATCATAAGATTTGTCAACATCCAAAACATATCAACAATCCCTTGCTGATGTCGGTTCTAAGACTAGGCCTCCCATGATTAAAAGGGGTAGTTATATACTGTGGGCAAGTAGATTTAGACGATACATAAATCGAAAAAGGGAAAACCGAAAGTGGCTTAACAAAGCACTTGATGAAGGTCCTTATCAGTTTGAGATGTTCATTCCTAACAACTCCACAGTTCCGAAATTGCAAACTGCTGAGGATTTACAAGGAGATGCGTTATTGCATTATGATGCTGAGATGGAGCTCATGATTCTGATTCTTCTTTCTATTCCAAATGACATTTATAATTCTGTGGATGCTTGCACTTCGGCTAAGGACATGTGGAAAAGAGTTGAACGTCTTATGAGGGGAACTATACAAAACAAAGTTCATAGAGAAACTCGTTTTACAAACGAATTTGATCAGTTTGTTGCTGAACCAGGGGAAGCACTTGTTTCAGTTTACAATCGTTTTGCTCAGTTAATGAACAATTTAGAAAGAAATGACATGCATTTTCCAATTGTTACAATTAACACAACGTTTGATGATCTTTTTGATTACCTTCAGCAATTCGAGAAACTGGTTAATGTCTCAAGAGCAAAAAAGTTAGAAAAATCTCA